>PVKB01002796.1:233820-250104 GCA_004027205.1 Ctenodactylus gundi
TTTTTTTTTTTTTTTTTTTTTTTTTTTTTTTTTTTTTTTTTTTTTTTTTTTTTTGAGGCAGGGTCTCACTCTGTAGTCCGGACTGGTGCTGAGCTCACTATGTAGCACAGGTGGCCTCAAACTCATGGCAATCCTCCTGCCTCAGCCTTTTGAGGGCTGGGAGTCCAGGTGTGTGTGACCATGCCTAGCTTATGTGATGCTGGGGAATCAAACTTAGAGCCTTGTGCTTGCTAGGTAAGTGCTTTAACCACTGTTCTATTACTCTAGTGCTCAATTTTATAATATCCTCCTATATTTCTTTTTTCAGTATAATATAGTTTTCATTGTAGAGGTCCTTCACTTCCTTCTTTAGATTTGTTCCTAGGCATCTAATTTTTTTTTTTTGGGGGGAAGATATTGAGAAAAAATTGCCTTTCTCATTTCTTTCTTAGTGAGTTCAGTGAGTTCATTGTTAGTGTGAAGAAATGTTCTTTCTTTTGGTATTACTTTTGTATCCTGTCTTTGGCTGAATTGTTAATTAGTTCTAAGAATCTTTTGGTGGAGCTTTTCTGGCTTCTGTGCAGAAAATCATGTCATTTGCGAGTAAGGATAGTTTAACTTCTTAATTTCTGATACATACTCCCTTTTTTCTTTCTTTTGCCTAATAGTTCTTACTTGGGCCTTAAGCACTATGCAAAATAAGAGTGGTCAGAGTGATTTAGGTATGGTGAACCATTCTTGCACCTTTGGGATAAAGCCAACTTGATTATGGCGAAAGATCTTTTCGATGATTTATTAAATTCTGTTCACCAATATCTATTGAGGATTTTTGCATCTATGTTCGTTGAGGAGATTGACCTATGATTTTCTTTCCTTGTTATGTCTTTGTCTGGCTTTGGTATCTGGGTAATGCTAGCTTCCAAAAATGAGTTTGCCAATCTTCTTTCTCTTTCAATTTCATGGAACAGTTTGAGAAGTATTAGTGTTAACTCTCTCTCTCTTTCTCCCTTTCTCTCTCTCTTTCTGTCTCTGAAGTACTGGTAAAATTTTGCAGTGAAATTGGCTGGTTTTGGACTTTTCTTTATTGATAGATACTTTATTACTGCTTCAATATCAATCCTTGTTAATGACCTATTCAGGGTTTTTATATCTTACTGGTTCAATTTTGGTATCTTGTATGTGCCCATGAATTTATCTATTTCTTCCAAATTCTCCAATTTGTTGGAGTCTAACTTTCCAAAATAGTTCATTATAGTCCTCTGAATTTCAGCAGTGTCCTTTGTGATTTCATCTCTTTATTTCTAGTTGCATTGGTGTGGGTTTTTTCTTTCCTTCTTTTGATTAGTTTGGCTAGAGGTTTTTTAGTCATATTTATTCTTTTGAAGAGCCAACGCTGATTCATTGATATTTTCTGAGGTTTTTCAGTTTTAACTTCATTAATTTCTACTCTGATATTTATAATTTCTTTTCTTCCATTACTTTTGAATTTGTGTTATTCTTGTTTTCATATGACCTTGAAATGCATCATTAAATTGTGTATTTGTAATTGCTCTATTCTTTTGATGTGTATTCATAGCTATAAATTTAACTCTTAGCACTGCTTTTATTGTGCCCATACATTTTGGTATGACGTGCGTCTGTTGTCATTTGACTCTAGGTATTTTTAAATTTCTTTTCTGATTTACTCTATGACCCATTGTTTGTTCAGTAATGTATGAATTTGTCTCCATATATTTGTACAGTTTTTGTAGTTTCTTTTACTACTGATTTCTTTTATTGTGCTATTATCTGAAAGTATACAAGAATTATTTCAATTCCTATGTATTTATTTAAACATAGCTTATAGCTTATAATGTGGTCTATTGTGGAAAAAGTCCTGTATGCTGAAGCGAAAAGAGTATTCTGTTGATGTTGGAGGGAACACTCTGAAAATATCAGTTAATTTCAATCCTCTCACAGTGTGATTTAACTCTGATATTTATGAATTTTTTTGTCTAGTTGATCTGTCTAATTGTGATAGTGAGGATTGAAGTCTTTTATTTTAATTGTACTAGGGCTTATTTGTCCCTTCATGTCCCATAGTTTTTCTTTTACAAAATTGGGTGCGCCAATGTTGGGGGCATATATAGTGATAATTGTGACTTCATCCTGTTGGATTATTTCTTTAACCAGTATAAACCAGTATGTAATGTCCACCTTTGTCACTTTTAATTTGCTTTAACTTGAAATCTGCTCTGTCTGAGAAGAGTATAGCTTACTCTGCTTATTTTTCTGGGTCCAATTGCATGAATTATTAATTTCCATCCTGTTACTTTCAGCTTATGTTGTTTTTTTTATGGGTAAAGTATGTCTCTTGCAAGCAACAAATGGTTAGGTTTTGGTTTTTGATCCAATCTGCCAGTATATGTCTTTTGATAAGAGCTGAGACCATTAATATTGATTGTTATTATAGTGGTATATTAGCTATATCCTGTAATCACGTTCCTTATTTGTTCTTTGCTATTCTTAGATCATTCTCTTCTTTTTGTTGTTTCCTTTTCTCTGGATTCTTTTGTGTTGCTTCTCTCCTATCTCTAAGATTACTTTAAGTATTTTCTGCAGTGCTGATCTGCTGGTCATGAGTTTCTTTAAGTTTTGTTCATCATTGAAAATTTTTACCTCTCCCTAAATTTTGAAGGATAGTTTTGCTGAGTATTACAGTCTGGTTTGGCAATTACTTTGCTTCAGAGCTTGAATAATTTTGCTCCATGACCTCCTGACCTTTAAGGTTTGAGTTGAGAGATGCTTAGTCACTCTGATGGCTTGTCTTTGTAGATTACTTTTTGATTTGGTCTTGGAGTTTTTGATAGTGTTTAGTTTTTGGGATTTTGATTAT
Organism: Ctenodactylus gundi; assembly: GCA_004027205.1. Lineage (NCBI taxonomy): Eukaryota > Metazoa > Chordata > Mammalia > Rodentia > Ctenodactylidae > Ctenodactylus > Ctenodactylus gundi. Next base: position 236,675 of record PVKB01002796.1, read on the forward strand.
GATATATTATAGAACAAACATTTTCTTGTGAAGGTTATTTTATTTGGTATTCTACATGCCTGCAGAACCTCAATGTCAATTATTTTTATAGAATTTGGGCATTTTCTGCTATGATTTCTTTGAATATATTCTTTATATCCTTTATGCTGCTTTATATTTTCTCTTGTACTCTCATAATTTCGAGGTTGCTTCTTTTTGAGTCATCCACCAACTTTTGGTTCCAGTCACTTTGTTATTTTCTTGTTTTTACGTCATCATTGAACATATGATTCAATTTGTCAACCATATTTTCAAGCTCAGCTACCCTATCTTCACAATGCTAGAACTGATACTAAATTTTTCATATCCAAGAATGAAGCTTAGAGTCTGTTCAATCTTTCTAATTCTGTACTCTAATATTTCTTCATTTCTTGCATTGCCTTGTTTATCTTTTCCTTTATGTCTTCTATATAATTGTTAAGCTTTTTGTCAATTAAGATTATTGCTTGTTTGGTTAAATCTTTGAACTTTCTGAGCATCTCTTGCATTTGTTAAATCATGTTTTGTTTAATCTGATTGGCTTCTAGGTCCACTTGTCTTTTGACTTCCTTTTTGTGGGGGGGGGGGGTTCTACTTTTCCAGGGCCTATGATGTCAGCTTTTGAATAGTTAGGCATTTTTGCAGGTGACTTATTGCTGTTTTCCCACAGTTCTATTATTGTGAATTGTAAATCAGACAGTGTTGTTAAACTCTTTTCTACTGTGGAAATTTCTTCTGTAAGATTATGTCTTTCCTTGAAATATTCTTGAGTTTATTTACATTTTAATATTTATGTCCTTTTTTTTAGCTTACTCAGGTATTACTTTGGGGAGTCTTACAAATGACTAACGTGCTGGTTACTTGTTCCTGTCTACTTTTCAGTGAGACGGAAATAGGTCTCAGTACTTTTGTGATTTAAGAACAAGCTAATTATTAGAATATATTTTGGAAAACAGAATCAACATCTATGCCACCACTAATAACATGAATTAAAACTGCAATAACAATGTAATAAAAATCTAACAACATATTGATAAAACCAAATAACCAGTTTAATATTATAAGTATTCCACTCTTAACTTTAAGGGCAGTCTACACCATCAATGTATCTATCTAAATACACATAATATTGACTTATTGAAAGGTTCTACTAATATCAATACTATATAACTGTTCATAATGAAATAGACATCTCTATTGCTTGCCTTGGTGAAATCACACCACCAAAAGCTATCACCTCTTAATAGGCCTCAAGAACCGTACTCTCTTTAACAGTGGGCTGTATACCAGCATCAATGGTAAGAACTTAAGACATGCCATCTACTGACATATCACAACAAATAGTCAACTCATACAATCATTCCATTCTTAACATTAGAAATGTGACCTGTATTACCAATGGTGGTATTTGTACAACCTATCTATTAGTGCATTAGAGGAGTTTATTAAAGGTGACACTATATTATTGAAAATAATATAAAAAATCTGCCTTAATATCTTCTTTTAAAGACAGGGTCTCACTCTATAGCCCAGGCTGGTCCTGAACTCACTGGTGGCTGACCTTAGATTTAGGGCAATCCTCCTGCCTCAGCTTCCCAAGTGCTGGGATTACAGGCATGCACCACCATAGCTGGCTTTATGTGGTGCTGGGGAATTGAATTCAAGTGCTTTCACTGCTGCCTTATTGTTTTATGTTTTACTAAATAGCAAAAAAGTATTGATTCTCAATAGGCTACTGGGAGTTATAAATACTTAACAATACCATTAGTAAGAGTGTTGGGGTAGGGACAGAGAGGACCGAAACAGAGGGTTAACCTTGTATGTGTGAAAGAAAACAGAAGAGTATACAGATAGAGAAAAGCAAAACAGAGCTCCTGCCCCAGACAAGAAGATAGTGGATGTACTTATGCAACAGTGACAGAAGAAAGAAGAAACAAGGAAAGCTATTAATTAGAGAATGCTTCCACAACAGAGTTTTCATCAAAAGAATAAAGAATGAAAAATCTAACAAATGCAAAAGAGTCCAAATCAATATCAGAAAAAACACAATTCCAAAATACCTACAGAGAACCATCAATATGAATCTAAAGGCCAATAAACTTTCTTGTATTATTTGAATTCGAAGTCTTTCTATCCAAGGCTTTTTTGGTCTTGCCAACTGAAACACTTCTGAAGTCTATAGCTGTAGCTGGGATCTAATAAACATCAAAAAGTCCTTTCCTGTTCTGAAAGAATGCAGTGACGATAACCCTGCAAGCCAAAGGCCTGCTCATAGCCACCTCCTCACTCAGCCCTCTGTGTCAGCATTTCTTCGTGGTCTTGCATTTCTCTTCGTGGTTTTGCTATTCTGGCCATGGTGCTCTCTGCCTGGACACACTGCTGGCCCAGCTGTGATGCTCTGGCTAAAAGTTAACTGATGTGGAACCACGTTGCTCTCCTCAGGTTCTGTAGTTTTGATGATTATTGTCTACAGACTATGGGGAGAATGGAACCAGTTCCCTCTCTTCCTGTGTCTCACCCTGCAAAGAGGTACCACTCCAAGGTGTCTTCTCGTAGATGTTGGGGTTAGTAAAAAACAGCTAAGTTGTACTGTGGCAGCAAGCTGTGAAGGCTCTGTAGCCCAAAGGCACTTGTATTTCTGAGTCTCTGGGCAAGCCACTCTCAGGTGTTCTGGCTTTTTTCCCACCTGTGTGATGGGGGTACGGAGAGGAGACCTCTGCTGTCTGATTCTTGCTCTCACTAGGCTCAAATCTTTCAGGAGGTCTACTGTTTTTTTTTTTCTTTCTTTCTTTCTTCTTTTTTCTACTGCCAGTACTTTTTCTTCTCATCACCTGCAAGAAGGGTCTCTGAATTCCATAGAGTGTGACCTGTCTGTGGACTATTTCCTGGGACAGTTCAAACTGTACTGCTGACTCACCTCTCTGGCAGCACCTGGAAGGCTATTTTGTTGTAACTACTACACTGTACTTGCAGCTGTGGCCTTGGGCGCTAAGACTTGCAGCTGCATGCCCTTCCTTGTTTCTGCAGCTAAATGACTGGCCATTCTGGTCCTCCAGGGCTAGAGGCCTTTTTTTGTCCGTTACACACTGCTCTGACACCATGTAGGCTGCCACTTTAGCTATAATTCTCTTATTGAGTTTAGAGCTTACCATCCAAGGGCTCCCATCCGATAGGCGGCTGTGCCTGCCTGCTCGGCATAGCCTATGGCTTTTTATTTTCTGTCCAGGAAGTTGTACTCTTCTCACTGGTGGTCTTTTCCACTTTTCTGCCTGTGAATTTGTCACTTTTTCAAGTCCAGTTTTTCCCTCTGGTTTCCTGAGCTAAGCCATTAACACATTTTCTTTACTCTACCTCAGTCTGCTGAGTTTGTGTGGAGCCACTGATGAAGTCATGTTTCTCTCAATCTGAGGAAATGGATTTGTTAGGAAATCTTGCCAACCACTAGATACTTTTTATGTTGCAGGTCTTAACGTCTGCTTGTTTTATATTTCAAGGCTCCTGGAGTGTTTAATCCTCTTGTCCGCATTACTGCTGAGCTGATTCTCAGTGGTCTGCAGGATCCCGAGAATGGTCAACATCTCAAACTTTGGTCTTTCCTTAGACTAACTGGTCTGTCCCATTGTCCAGTGTCTACCCCTTCTGAGCACAGTATCCCCAATTGTAATTCTGGCAGTAGCTGCCTCAGTTAACAAATAGCTGAAAGTATTTTGTACAACGTTTTGGTCAACAGGCTTTAGTGGCTGAGTTCGGATTATGCATCCTATCCCAAATGAAATCTTTTTTTAATCAATGAAAAAATTCCTCAACTATTATAGAAAGATACAAAGAAGAACATGAAGGCCATATGTCACTTCAAAATTCATAGATATTTACCATTAGCATTTTATATTAGTATATATCAATATACATACAATCAATACTATTTTTATTTTGATTCTACCTTCAGAAATATATCCAATCTTATCTGTCCTTACTCCCTTCTGTATTGACATCCTTATCTATTGTGATTGTATGTCTGGACCATACCATGTAAATAACCTCCTGGTTAGCTGCCAGTCCGTTCCACCTAAAGCAAGAGTAATTTTTAAAAAAAGTTCATTAAGTCTTATCATTTTCCTATTCAAAAATGGCCAGTGATTTGTCATCACACTTAGAATAAATCCATCTTCCTTGATGTGGCCTTTGAGGTCTATTTGGCTGCAGCTTTTCTCTATGGTCTCATCAATTACCATTCCTTCTCTCGCTCCACTGGAACCACACTGGCTTCTTGGCTATCTCTGAAACAATGCAAACATGATTCTACCCGAAAGGCTTCAGCATGTTCCCTCTTAGAAATGGTGGTTTGCCTCGCCTGCTCTTTTACTTCATTGAAATGCCGGCATAAGCCGCACCCCGACCTGGTGCTGTCTGCTCCTCAATCCACTTATTTCTTTTTCCCAACATTTTTCCTTGCCAGAGTTTTACAACTTGATGATATATAAGGATATTCTTCTGCAAACATGAATGCTATTATTGTTAATTTTGTGTTTGAATCTTCTAAATATTCTTAGCAGTGGTCATTTATTTTCTTCTGGAGGTTGATGAATTTGGTTAAGAAATAGTAAAAAAATGCTTTGAATCTGAGTCCTACCATCAAACTAGAGTCAGAAAATAAAGAGACTATAAAATGATCCAGTTATGTTTCTCATATGTCAGTAGTTAGTTTTTCAAAAAGAGTTCAAGCAGGTTTTGAGGTATAAAATAAGTGTGTACCATCTTAAAATAATTCCCTTGAAGGAAAACATATTCATTCGGAGTAAAATAATATATAGTATGTTAGATTAAATTAGTTACAATACTTTATAATCACTATTCTTATAAACAAGAAATCATACTGGAATTTAGAGAATACTTGACATCTACTAGGAAGGCACTTGGTCAGAATGTATTATAGAGGTAAACAATCTAAGCCCGAGTGACACGTTAATACTTACTATTCCTTTATTCTCATCATTTTTATATCTTAGTAATTACTTTGAAGTATTTATGTAGCAAATGACGTCTTTACTCCAGAAGGTAAGCTACATAGACCACATTACTTATTTCGTATTGTCAGATTTTAGAAGCTCAAGAGTTCTGAGCCTTGGCTTTCAAAAATCTTTATTTTCTCTTTGAGTCTATGTAGGGGTTATGAGGAAAGATTCTAAACAAAAAAATGTCCTCATGAGGGAATCATCTTGTTGGACAAAAATGTATTCTAAAAGGTAGTGTGCTCCAAAGTTAGAGTTTTGCCTTAACAGAAGCTTGCACATCTGTTCAAAATATGTGTTGTTTTTGATGTGGTATGAAATTTAACATCCTGACAAGTTTTGAGCAGGCCCAAATACACATTGTGTTTCCGTAGACACTTTAAAAAACAGTGCTTATTGTAAGCAAACACAATGTTAAATGGTAGTACATGAACACAGAAGCTTCTCCTACTCTTTGAGGGTGATGTAGGATCATGTATGTTTTTCTCTGCTTTACCCTACTTATCTTCCATGGGAAAGGAGATACAGGTAATTTCTTCCTCTAGCATATGCCACTATGAAATAGTTACACAAATTTGTTCAGTTTCAAATTCATGTCTGCATGCTACTAGCATCTTAGTAACATTTCCCAGTACAATTTTCTTTGTCCCTCTTTTTAATTTTTGCTTTACTATAAAATATACTCCATGATTGCCATAAGATAGTTTAAAAGAAAAATTAGAGAACATTAAACATGAAATGTACATGAGATTGGATGACTTCCTTGGGGGAAAGTTGGAGTTTATGGAGCTACAATGATGTTTTCCTGAAAAACAGTGTTGATTCTTGTTACTTACATTTAAAATACAACTTTCTGTTTTTAAGAAGACAATGTAGTACTCACTTTGAAGAATTTAGACTATGAGGAAATGAGTAGTGAGAAGGGTAATAATTGCTCGTAATACCACCCTCGCAAAAAATTTAACCTATGTTCTGACAGCCATTTCTCCATAGAGTTGATATATATATACATACATATATGCATATTTATTTTAATATCTTTTTCATGTAATGTCATAAGCAGTTTCTACAGTATAAAATATTCTTAAATATAATATTTAAAGCTACATAGTATTTTGTGTTATAGAAGTGCTATAATTACACATTCTTGCATGAACAGTTTAGTTTAGAAAAAAAACATCATTGTTATTTATCTTGCAAAATGAACATATTTACACATAAAAACACTGAAAAACCACATAAATATAGAAAAAATAAAAATTTAGATCACCTATAATTAAAAACACAGTAAGTGTACTATATATACTCTTCGCATTATAAATATTTTATTCCACTTTATACAACTTTTATGCATTTTTACAACATGATATATGTGTAATTGTGTGTCTGTGTGTCAGTGCGCATATGCCCATCTGATTCTCATTATTCATAGATTGTGTATTTGCAGCTTCCCGTACTTACTAAAATTCATTTGTAATCCGTAAAAGCAATACTTACAGTGCTTCCGTGGTCATTCACAGACATGGGCACAGTAGAAAAAAAAGTCGCCTCTTGCACGTTTATTTTCACCTTTGGCTCTTGTTTTAGCCTTATGATGTAAACAAAGTGTCTTTTTTACAATGCTCTAAGTGTCATGTTTTCCTTTATTTTCTTGATGGCTTTATTCTTTATAATGGCGTGCATGTGTATGGCTGACGTGCTAGTTTTCTTAAGCATAAGTAGGTCGTAATGTGGCTTGAAAATATTTGTAGTAGATAAGTTCATTAAGGCATGAGTTACACAAGGTATAGTTGGCTGTGAGTTCAATGTTAATTTGTCAATGATGTATTACATAAGGCATCTTTAAGCAGAGACATACAGCAAGGTTATGGATTAAATAGTGGATGAAAATATTGTCACCAGGCGCTCACAGTTATCTAACCCTCTAGTTACCTACGAGATATGCTCAGTTTTTAATAATTCAGTTTTTGTGGTGTCCTCATAGAGCGTAACTACTGTGAGCAATGAGAATTGAATACATATGTATGTATGCGTAACATGTTGCATTGTATGTATGTGTGTTATGTGTGTTCAAAATATTATATGCCGCTCTTTTCATTTTTATTATAAATTGACATTTTCCTATGTCATTAAATGTTTTTGAAAACATCATCAATAGCTTCCTGATATATAATTTAATCAACATCAAACTATTATGGAACATTAGGTCTCAGATTTATTGCTAACAACAATTATAATTCATCACCATATTAATAGATATAGAAAAAAACATTTAAGACAATACAACATCTATTCATGTCAAAAACTCTTAGCAAACTGGAAATAGAAGGGAAATTCATCAACCTGACAAATATTTACCAGAACCTAAGTTTCTTATCACATTTAATGGCGAAAAATTCAAAGCTGTCCCATTAAGATCTGAAAAAGGCAAGAATGCCTCTTTTCACTACTGATCTGCAGCATCTTACTAGAATTCCTAACGAATGCAGCAAGACAAGAAAAAGAAATAAAAGGTACAAGATTGGAAATTAAAAGTAAATTGGACCAGTTATGGGAATCAAGTCCAGGACTTCATGTAAGCTGGTCAAGCACTGCAACCATCAGCAGAAATTAAGCTGTCTTTATTTAAGCTGAAAAAATAAGTTATGTAAAAAATCCACCCAATCCTCCTTTGGAAATACTGATTATAGGAAGGTTTCAGAGTACAGATTTAATACATAAAAGTCAAGTGCCCTCCTAAATACATTATAATGACTTAAGGAATTTTAAAAATTATTTTTAAAAAATTGAACTGATATTAAATTATAGTATCTATTAAGTATCATATGGTATTTGATACGTGAATATGTGGTGTATTCAAATGTTCAAATCAGGATAAACATAGCTATCTCCTTGAACCTGGATCACAACTTTATGAAGAAAATATTCAACATCCTTTTTCTAGGTTTAAAAAGTATGCAGTACATTGTTAACATTTCCCGTTGCCCTATTGCACACTAGTACACCAAAACTTCTTGCTCCTATGTGACTGTAGCTTTGCACCATTGACCAACCTTTCTCCCTCTCTCCCTATTCCCTACTCTTCCCAGCATTTGGTTACCAACATTCTGATCTCCGCTTCTGTGAGATCAACTCTGATGTTCTACACAAGAGTGAGGTCATGAGATCTTTGCCTCGTTTAGTTCTCTTAACATGGTGATCTGTAGTTCCATCCACGTTACCACAAATATCAGAGTTTTTTTAATGTACGGATTGTGCCCCAGGTTGTGTCAATACATACACCACATTTTCTTTGTCTACTAAGGTTAACTTCATCTTGTGGCTATGCAAAGAGTGCTGCAGTGAACACAGGAGTGCAGGTCTGTCTTTGGAATACTGTTTAAAGTTCCTTTGTGTATATATCCAGACATGAGATGACTGGTTTGTTTGGTATTTTAGGTTTTTCAGGACCCTCCATAATATTTTCCATAATGATTCTACTAATTCACTTTCCTGGCAGCAATGAAGGATGGATCCCTCCTCCCTGTATCCTCACCAACACTTGTCTTTGTGGTTTTGAATAATAGCTGTCCTAATAGGAGTGAGGTGTTTTAATTTACATTTCCCTGATGATTAGTGACCTAAGTGTTGATAAAGAAAATATGGTGTGCATACACAAGGGAATACTATTCAGCAAAAGAAAGCTTTCTGTCATTTCTTACAACTGCGAACCCAAAGGACATTGTATTAAGTGAAATAAGCCAAGCATAGGCAAGTAACCTCATGCTTTCACTTCCATGTGAAATTTTAGAAAGCCGACCTCATGTTAGAGAAATTGTTACCAGAGGACGAGGAAGGAGTTAGGAAGTGTTCAACACAATGTGACTCCTATTGTAAATTGCAGATGTTAATGAAAATCTACGTTGATGTTGTTTCATACATTGATGTAAGATGTTAATAAGGAAGGCTGCGGAGGAGGGAAGTTGAGACTGTATGCAAAGACTTTGTACTTTCTGTTCAATTTTTATGTATGCCCAAACCTCTAACAAAATAAAGAGTATCTATTAAAAATAGTTGCTGAAGCATCAGAAATTGCCATTTTGAAGTTTTGCTTTTGTTATTCATGCTCCAAATGATACATCAACTATTTAAAGAATAGAATTGCCAAGCATTTTAGTATGTTTTTCTAAATGTCGCAACAACCAGGCTGTCCACACACTTTACTAAACATTTTTGGGCATGCAGAAGTCATTTCACAGTTTTTCCTAACATGTGTGGTCATACAACTGGAGCCAAAATTTCCCACCCTTTTTCTCTAGCCTTTGGTGAAGCGGAAGGGGCAATCTCAGGTTCTTTCAAGGGGAGGTAATCAAGGCATATGTCGCCTTAGGGCTTCGGTTTTCCAAAGGGAAGGCGCGTTCTAAGAGGCAGCACTTGAGTTTTCATCAAACAGCCCTGAGTGCATATGCTGTTTCTTATTCTCCAGGGCAGAGTGGGCTTTTGGCGTTGAAATTACTTTGGCACTGTGAACAGCTGAGAAATTGGTATGCAGGGCTTTGTCTGCTGGCTCAAGTAGAACAAGCGGGATCCTAAAAAAAGTCTTCGGTGGGTTAGTTTTGTTCTGTGTCACCTCAAGTCCCAAAGATATTTCAACTGCTTGAAACTGTGAATAGCAAATTCTTTCTTTTTTTTCCCACACTACTACCTTTTACAGGCAGGGAGTGGTAAAATAAGAGTTCCCTGGTTAGTACCCCTCTGTGTTTTGAAATTGTGTTTTTAACAAATAATGAACAAGGCATAATAAAATCCCCCTCAGTAATGTAGAGGTGTTACAGAAAGACAAGGCTTTATTGGTTTCCCTTAGCACCCCTTGAAGACAAAGTGAAGGGAGCAGTGCCTAGGATAACTGCTCTGCCTTCAGAAAAAAGTGTTTCTGACTTTTGGAATATGCTTTATATTTATATTTATCCTTATTTTGTGATATACAAGGTGTGTGTATACAAGCTAATTAACAGATTAACAGATAGCAGGAATCAAGAATGCAGGTGAGGTGGGCCAAGGATTTAATTCTGTTTTGTAAATGTGTCCACAAGTTAGAAAGAGAGATATCAACGGAAACCAGATTTGCCAACACCTTAATTTTGAACTTCTGGCCTCAAGAACTGTGAGACAACAAGTGCTTGTTGTTTAAACCACTAAGGCTGTGGTATTTGGTCATGGTAATCTGACCTGACTAGTGAACTTTTCATCTGTTTAAAAGGTATCCACCATTGTAGATGGTGACTTTGAGGTGACTGACAAGGCCTTTCTGTTCATGTTGGCTTAGTGTTCTGAGTTGCTCTGGCACGTTCCACCAAGCATCTGGATTACACCCAAGGCAAAATGGTGCTCTTAGATGGTTTGTTTTTGTGTCTCTTCCCCCAATCGGTATTCATGCCACATTTGTGCTGCCCCTTTTTGCCACATATCTGGGCCTTTTTTCCTTTGTTTCCCTTAGATTTGAGTATCCCGATTGATGTGTTTCCCCAGTAGATATTCCTACTCAGCTGCATAAGAATTTACCACCATATTTCATGATCCCCCTGGAAACACGTAATTTGCTTCTCATACTCTCAAGACCAGACTCTGTGCCTTCTTAAAATAGCAGCTGGACAATTTGAGAAATCCTGCGGTAGTCTTTTAATACTAGAACATTGAATTGTAAGAGTGAGGAATCACTTCACCCTTTCTTGTTAGCATGTGTGCACTTAACCAATGACTTCCTGGAGGAAGTTTCTATTTTTTTTATATTTCGTTTGCTTCCTCTATTTTTGAATCAAAGGGGCAGCAATGATGTTGGGAAGATAGTAAAGAGGACTAGTCGGCCTCTGCACGGACCTGGGAAGGTGAAGTTTTGAAAGCAGTATGGCCTTTGGGATGCTTCCCTCATCCTGTATGAGTGAACCAATTCTCCTTATATTCTAAATTTGCTCTCCAGACGCTACATCATAGTAGGTTAGTGCAGTGATAAATATGAAGCTGTAGTGACTTAGCAATAAATTTTACATTTGGACCATCTAATATATGTCAAGTAAAATAATTAAGAGTGTAGAAAGGTACAAAATGTGATGCCAAAACACATCTTTAGTGCTATTTGTTTTTGTTATGGTCTGAATTTTAGCCTACCATTATGCATATGTGAAAGCCCTAATCTTCAAGGTGATGCTGTTGGAGATAAGACCTTTGATAGGTAGTAAGGGTGAAGTGAGGTCCTGAGGTGGGGCCCTAATTGGATGATGATATACGTATTTACGCAAAAGGAGGAGGCAGAATCTCTCTCTTCCTCCATATTTTCCCCCCACCTACCTTAGAGAGACCATGTGAAGGAATTTGTCTACAAGCCAGAATTTTCTGACACATTAATCATGGTCTTCTGCCCTCTAGAACTGTGGCAAGATAAATACTTGCTACTTAATCTATGCTAAATATCATATTTTTATGGTAGATTGAGCAGACTAATAACATCCCCCAACTCACACTTCATATCATAAAACACTTGTGTTTAATCTTCTTAAGGCAATGTCTTCAGCATTCTATTTCACCCAATCAATTTTTATTGTATCCCAAGATACTAGTTACTGATAGCTGACTACAATTAGTACAACTCTTTCTTTTGGATAGACAAGACATCATGACCTCACAGACATGGTTAATGCAAGCAAATGAAACTGGAGGGCATGTGACTCTACAGACATGGAGTAGAAAGTGACAAAAATAATTATTCATTCCAGTATTTCTGGCATATACTACACAATTTTGATGCCAACCGTTATCTGGGCGTCATAGAATCAGTTTAAGAATTTAGATTTTTGTGATCTGGGTCTCTCATATCAGAGAGACCATTCGATGTTTCACCTTCTGCTTCTGACTCACTTCACTAACCATGATGTTCTCAACTTTTTTCCATTTGTCTGCAAAGGCCTCCACGCTGTTGGACTTTATTGATGCATAGTATTCCACTGTGTATAAATACCACAATTTGTGTATCCGCTGGTCTGTTGATGGGTATTTTGGTGACTTCCATGTTCTAGCTATTGTTAGTTGTGCTGCTATGAACATGGGTATACATATATCTCTGTTATGTGCTGTTTTGGCCTCTTTTGGAAATATTCCCAGGAGGTGTGTCGCTGGATTGAAGGGGATTTTTTTTTCTAATCTGTACACTCTTTCTCTATGTGGTTGATGAATTCTTTAAAGTTAACTAGTAACTTGGTAAACAGAGCTTGATAAGAGGAAGAAGAGCTGTCCAGTTGAGTTTGACTGTGTCACGCCATGTTATTATATGGTAGAACAATGAAAAAATGGAAAACGCTGTCATAAACATAGAATCTGGAGAGTGGAATTGGGGAGAGTTTATCCAAGCAATTGTTTTCAGCTGTTAGATGGTTGTGGCACCAACATCTTTCTCTGGACATCAGTTTGCAAAATAAAAATAAATGAAACTGCTTTAATTATAACAGAGGTGAGAAATCTGGGTAGCAGAGTCCTCTAGGACAACTTTGTAAACTCTAGGGCTCTGGAGAACTCACTGAGAAAATCATTGCTTATACAAGATACACTGCTATTTATAACACACAACGTTGTTTAAAGAGGAGGCAAGTTATGCTGCTAAGGAAGAGGAAGAAGAGATAAAAGCTAATGATAATTGAAACACAAGGCTTGAAGATGTAGCCAGGTGACATAATATTTCCAGTGATAAGAACTAAAGAGTTCTGGCCTTTTTTCAACAAGTTCTTTTGCTACTCATGCCCATATGAGATAGAGTTTTCGGTTGCTATCAATAAAATCCTGCTAAAATGTAGTGTCAAATTTTGTACTTTTTATATACAGTCTTGTTGGGAAGATGGGTAGGTAGGACTTGAGGTTCTTGACAATATCAGTAGATTAAGCCAGATACAACCCTGTTATATGTAATATTTAAGATATTTACTACATGCATAGTCATTGGTTTTCATTGAAGCCAGTATTCCCTCCTCCTACTGCCTAAATTTTAAGTAAAAAGTAGGGCACTTTAATCACTCCTAGTAGAAACTACAGCTAGTCCTATTCAGGAGTGTTGCTTGATTTATTCTTATCCAATTACGATAATTCACTTGTTAATTCAGTTTTCCTGGCTGAATTTGAAGAGGTGGTAGATAAGTAAACCAACATGTGACTCATTGTGACGTCAAGCTCTTCTTCCCAAGGCAAAACTGGCCTCTTTGGAGGAGAAACCTAATCCATAAAAGAAATTTCAAAGTAGACTACATGGATTCTTCAGTCCCCTGGTCCATCTAGGATTTTGTCCCCAGTCCTGATACTAGAATGAAAATGGGAGATGTGAACGAAAATCGCTGTCTTTCTCTTCCCACCCTCCCCTCCCCTGCCCTCCCCTCCTCTCCCCTC
>PVKB01002797.1:0-249990 GCA_004027205.1 Ctenodactylus gundi
ATTAAATTAAATGACACTTGACTTTTCACTTATCTGAGCCAACAAGTGAATGTTCTGACTGCAAACAACTTACAGTGAGTTGTCTGGAGTTTGTATCTGAAAGCATGGTTGATTCAGAAAAGCAAGCTAAACTCTGGAGCTCAGTTTTTTAGTTGGGTAGAATTGAAAGAGTCAAAAGCAAACATTCCCTTTAATATAAAAGGAATGCCAGGTCCAGTGGTACAGACCTGGAGTCCAAGAATCTGAAAGGCTGAAGCTGAGGGTCACAAGTTCAATCCCAGCATGGGAAACTTAGCCACTTGGTGAGACCAGGTTTCCAGTGCACAATAAAAATGACTGAGGATCTAGTTCAGGGTGAAGGTTCCGAGTTTTGTCTTCAATACGAGGAGAAAAAAAAAATGTTTATGATGGTATTTAAAGAATGGAAAAATCTTTGAGAATTAAATTTGAGGGAAATAAAAACTACACAAATCTTTATTTCAGTAGCAGTTATGATTCTGGGAGATGAGGATATATTTAGATATAAAACAAACAAAAATTCTGTGCTATCAGAATCATTTTTTTCCTAAATATATTAAAAAGAAGTCTGTGCAAATTTATCAGGAGCTGTCAATATATAATAAGATACTGTTTGACTTTTTCTATATGTATAGATATATACCTATTTATACTGAAATAGAATGTATTCGTGATACATATAGAATACATATGCATGTAACTTTTAATTGCAGAGATGAGAATCCATATTAATAATATTAACAAAGGTATCTTTGATTTAAAAAATTTAGTAATTACAGAAGCATTAACATTTGGAAAGCAATCTTTTGGCTTTGAATTCAGTCTCTATAAATCTATGTAGCATCTAAGACTGCTCAAAAGATAAGTATCTGAAGTCAAACTGGGAATCTTTAAATTTACAAGTTAATTAATTTATCATGTCCTATAGAGATCTCAAGAAGATAGAAAATTTAAAAGACAATGTAAAGCACAGATCCTAATAGGTTGTTAAAATTATGGCAATAGTTCATACAATTGAAACAAGCTTAATTATAATTTCAGTTGAATTTTAATTTATAATTTCAGAAGCAACACTCGCTTACTGCAAAATTCTTAAAATCAAATAAAACAAAAATTAAACTGTAAAGATGATGACTGTCTTAGTTACTTTCTTCCTGCTTTGACAGTGAGAATGCCTGACACAGTTTATCGAAGGAAGGATTTATTTAGCTCACAGCTTCAGAAGGTCTCTCTCAGTCCTCCTACAAGTGGCCAGAGGCAGTGGACAGACATGCCTGGAAGCATCTGGCAAGGGCCCGCAGCTCACAGCAGGGCAGGCAGGAAGCCCAGTGGGGGAGGAGTGAGTCCCTGGCCTGTAGAGGAAGGCAACGGAAGAAGCAGCAGTAACAATGTTTCTTTTTGCTTTGTTTTACTAGCTCAGGTTGTCAGTTGGGCCCCACAAGTCAGTCACACACGCCTGAAAACTCTGTCCTGGCATTTCCGATGATTTTCAAATTGACACAAGTCCTCTAGGTCACGCCCCAGGTATCCACCCCTTCCAACCAACCGGCCCCACTTTCCAACAGCCACCCTTCCTTAGGTACTCTACCTAAGCCAAATTCATGAGGCTTTTGGGGAATATTTCAGATCCAAACCACAACAACTAGCAGACAATTTCCACTTTCTGTACCCTGGATTGCATTTGTAACATCCAGACATATGTAATTAAAGTATAAGGTAATTTTAATAATACATGTAAATTTCATTGAAATGACTCTTTTTAAATTTTAATATGTGTTCATTTTTTTTTCACCTGACTATTTATTTAGTGGGTTGGTTAATTTTGAGACTGCGTCTTGCTCTGTAGTCCAAGCTGGTCTGGAGCTCACTATGCAGCCCAGATTGGCCACAAACTCACGACAATCCGCTTACCTCAGCCTCCTGGGTTCTGGTATTGTACTTGTGAACCACCATTCCCGGTTTGTATCGTCCTGGGAAATCAAGCCCAGGGCCTGCCTTCCTCTTGCTAAGCAAGCACTTCAGCTGCTGAGCTAACCCTTGACCTACATTTCCTATTTTTATTATTCATATTTAAACAAATTGGATTATATTAGAAACATTTTGTTTTTTGGTGCGTTAAATTTTCATATTTAGAATTCATACAAAACTGAAGTTATATTTCTGTACCAGAATTATTATTCGGATTGCAGTTCCTTTGTCTTAATGAAGTTTCCTTAACATCTCAAACATTAAGAAGTGGCAATTAGAAGGTCTTTGTTACAGAAAGAGGATAAATACAATGTAGCAATCATAACAAAAGAGAATCTGTTATAAAACCATAGCCGTTGTTTGAGAAAATTGAAAGTAACTTCATATATAAGTGTGTGTGTGTGTGTGTGTGTGTGTGTGTGTGTGTGTGTGTGTACAGATATATGTGATCTCCATAGCAGCAAAGGGCAGAACCTCATCACACATCTAAAATTTTAAATGGATTTACTTTTTCACTGGTTACATATTGATTTTCAGACAGCAGATGCAATTTTCTGACAGGTGACCTTATCCCTGTCAGTGAGAGATATATTTTTGAGCTGTACATCAGCACAAAATATATTATTATTTTTATACTGTTACAGGAACACAATAACACATCTTCATAGAATGTCAACTGTTTACAAGATTTGGAGTTCATGAAAATGTGGTACAAAACTGTGTCACAGTAATTGATTTAACACTACAAAAGTTTCCATTTTATGGTAAAAAATGTAAATAATAGGACAAAATGACAGTATTGACAGTATTATAGCATTTTGAAAAATCCGCTTATTGAGATTTTTGTTGTCTACATAGAGCAGTATAAACAA
This sequence comes from Ctenodactylus gundi, assembly GCA_004027205.1. Lineage (NCBI taxonomy): Eukaryota > Metazoa > Chordata > Mammalia > Rodentia > Ctenodactylidae > Ctenodactylus > Ctenodactylus gundi. The sequence goes on from PVKB01002797.1 coordinate 2,859, forward strand.
AATAATACATTTTATATTACACAAGAAAACATTTGGAAACATTTTTCTTCATGTTAGCATATTTAAATATTATTTGGTCGAAAGAAGTAATGAGGAAAAATATCACATTGATGTAATAATCCACTTTTATTTTATTCAATGCCATCTGTTTTTAGGGCAATAAAACAGTTGGTCCAAAAATCCAACCAATTGGCTTTATACTCAACCTCACACTGGATATTCTCTGATTTCACTAATATTCCAATCAACATTGGTACAAATTTGAGGATTTAAATTACTATTCATTCTATGAAAATTTTAAGGATCAAAGATCAGCTGGTTATTGTGGTGCATGCCCGTAATTCTGGCACTTGGGAAGCTGAGAGAGCATAATTGTCCTGAGTCCAAGCCAGCCTGAGCTCCATAGTCAATTCAAGGCCTAAGGAGGGCTACAGAGTGAGACCCTGTCTCAAAAAATAAATCAGAATATTTTCAATCCCATTTTGATAAGATAAAGTAGACAAAATAATTTATAAAATAAAGTAAACCAAAGTAGTAGAATACTAACTTTTTTACCTAAAATGGATGGAACATCTATTTCCTCCCTAAATTAAAAACAGAAGCATCTTATATTCCAACAACCCCATTTCTGCATGTTCATATAAATAAAATAAAATTGTTGAATAGGTATCTCTACTACATATTCACCCATCACAACAGCCATGGCATGGTAACAACCTAAGGTTCATCAGGAGATGAACAAATGTACGGAAGGTGACACACGTCCATCACGACATACTACTCAACCAGAAAAAGGAAGGAAACCTGTCATTTGTTTTGGTTTTCATTAAAACCTGCAAAATTATCTTACCCAATTTATTATGTTGTGGTAAGTAACAATTACATTCATCCTGGAAAACTGATGCATACCTTTACACTTCTTGATCACTCTTTTACTTCCCTTCCATCCTTCCGCCCTTTCTTTCCCTCCTTCCGTTGCTTTCCCTCTCCTCAAAATCCATTTGTTTGTTATATTTACTATTTTATTTTCCTATTTTAGTTACTGGTACTTTGGTTTCCTTCTATTATTGAAACAATTTAATTAATTTTCTGTGTCTGTTTCAATTCATTAAGCATTATGATTTCAAAGTGCATCCCTTAATATATGTACAAATGTTTCAAATTTACCTTTCTGAAAAATATATGCCTATATATGACATTTTCTTTATTCATCTGTCGGCATGAACATTGATTGCTTCCGAGATTTAGCTATTGGAAGTTTTGCTACTGTAAATACGAGAACACATGTGTTACTGTTATGTGATGTACCAGCATGATAAAAGTGGAGGACAGGAGCAGGAAGGTAAACTAGACACACAAGGACACAGACCATGCAATTCCACATATATGGAATCTGAAAATGTAACATTGTTTCAGAAATTGCAGTGTTGACCGGGGGCAAAATTACTGCAGGAAGATGAGTAAGTAGTAGGGATCTAGTGGTGTTCAATGTGGTGACGATCGACATGATAATCATGTTTATTGTGGGAATAATTGAGTACACACATGTGACATGGCCACATAAGATATCCTGAAAATATGCAATCTTGGCCAGGTTGCCATCGTGAAAGAAAAACTAAAATGTTCAGAGATGTAAAGCCTGAGAAGTTCAACGTGTGCAAATAGCGCATGGCCACTGTGAGCTTCTTGCTGGGGACACGAGCAGGACGCAGGGGGCTAAACGAAGCTTTTGGGTTTTTCATTTCCGTCTTCATCCTTTGTTTGTTTGCTTGCTTTAATGTTGGCTTTAGAAATCTGCCCGTGGCAAATGTCCCTTTGAACACTCTCAGGCATCTCCAAATCTCAGCCCTCTTCAGTTGCTATTAGTAATGGAGAATCTTCCTTAATCGAATATGGAACTCCCGAAAGGCTTGGAGTCTCTGGCAGCAGATACTGTGGTGTCATTTGTTAAAATCAAAAGATAAGTTAAGATTCTCAAGTGCTATTTTTTTCCTGGAATGTATTTCATGTAAATATTTCTTAAAATTGATACATTTTCTTTAGAATCACTACTTGTGCTTTGCTCCCAATGTTCACTACACAGTGAAATGCTGCTAGACAGAAGTTCTGGTCTTTCAGAGAAACACAAGTATTAAATTTTGCTTGACCTTTCAGGAATGCAGAAAATATTGCCCTTGTTTCCACCTTGATTGAGTACTCAAGAGACTTCTACAGGCAACAAAGGTGTGGCGGAGAGCAGAGGCAGCCATGCCTCTAAATCTAAAATTTCAGCATTTCTTTTCCATGTCATTAGCTTCATTGACCTATTTTAAAAGATAATGGTATTTCGTCTGTTGCATGTTTTCACAGCCCTATCGCTGGCTCCGTAATTACTTCCTCTATAATAACAGGCACCACTCTGGAAGCTTGGTATGTATTAACTCACTCACACACCATAAGCTCCAACTGGAAGTGTTCTATTCGATGAAGTTTTAGTCATAAAACATTTATTCTCACATTGCAAGTTAGAAAAGTTGCTACCAACACACACACACACACACACACACACACACACACACACACACACAAAGTAAGCCATGACCAAGCAAGGCCCTGCCACGCAGGCTTTGAGAGCATTTACGACAGGACTGCCCCTGGATTTCACATCCTTTTCTCTGCACTCACACACAAGCACCTCAGAATTCTGTGAGTTCATCGGGGCACCCATGCATTTCTCATGGCTGCTGGAACACCTAAAGCTTGGTGGCTTCAACCAAGCAAAGTTGGTATCTCCCAAGACTGAGTCCTGTGGTTGAAAATGACTGGGAGGGCCGGGATTGCATAATGTGCTCCCTTGCCCTGTGCAGCTTCTCCAGGTGAGCTCTGTCTTGCTCATGGTCCCCTGACACTCTGCGTATCTTTAGGTCACACCTATGACCCAGCTGCCTCCTTTCTCTTATAAAGACCTTTGTGATGACATCGGAGCCAGATGGATGATCTTGGGCAATCTGCCCTGTGTAAACCGTGTCATGACAACATGTATGGTATCTCTTGCTACAAAAGGGTGACTCATTCATAGAGTTGACAAACTCCAATTTGGACTCGTTAAAGAAACTGGGCATCATTTTGCTAATCGTAGCCTAGAAAGTTAAATTTACAATCAATAAAGGAAATGTCTCAAATTAAATTAATCCAAGTTAACTGTGATTTACTTTAAATTTAGTTAAGCAAATTTGTTAAGCTTGGCAAAAGAAAAGTAGAATAAGAATAACTAATTGTAGATCTAATAGATCAATTCCTATCTCTCTAAAATAGAAGAGAAAATCAAAAACATTGTTTCTAGAGACAGTCATATGCATATGACGTCACTGAATTCAAACTTGATTCAAAAAAAAAACCACCTTATGTCTCACGGCATTCTCTATTGGGGTGTTGTTCCACGTGATAGACTAACAAGTAAGTCTTTCCATGAAAATATGCAATTTTTAAAGTTAAAAATAAATTAGAATATGTAGAAAAGACTGGCAAATTTGCATGGCAAGAAGAAGCTAAATAATTATCTAATTACCTTTCTTTCCTTTTATTTTCACAGAAGAGAAACAGATTAAGAGAAAGGAAAACTCTCCAATTAGAATCACAATATATGTCTACCTCCTGGGAGAAAAATTAACCAAATGGACACTCTAGTTAAAACTTGAGTTCGCCAGAAATATTCAAAATAGATCACTGTAAGTTGAAAGACTGTGATGAGGAATAGTAGAGCAAGACACTCAAAAAGGAAGCCCTTTTGTTCAATTGTGTAGAAGTGCTATACAAAATTCTGTTCCTAAGGCACAACTATTTTGAGATTTAATCTGATACAGTTATTGTGAGACTGTATTATTTTTTTCATAATTACTTTTACTTGATAGCATACTTTCTCATAAAACAATTTTTGTTACTTTGCAATGGACTAAGCAGTGATTAGCTAATGTACCCTCTGCGCATCCAAAAGTAACTTTTGTTGCTTGTTTAGTTAAAATGTAGCAGGATTTTTATTATCACCTTCTCAGATAGCACCTGCTTTCAATTCCCTAATATATATATAGCAACTTGATATCCCAATTGGCCTAAATTCCTCCCGCTTTACTTTTGCACTAATACAATTATATACTGATATAAACAAGATATGATAAAGTTATATAAATTTCTGTGTTTATTTTTTTTAAAGTGCAATTAATGGTAAATTCCAAGAATTGCCCTCAAAATACTCCCCTATCGCTTCAAATATATTCATACTATTTTTTTCTTTCACTTTTAAAAGCAGTTCTGGAAATCCTGCTTCTTAGTGGTCTATAACTCCTTTGGCTGCCCTTATTCACAAGTGTCCTGAATCAATTCAAAATTTTGGCCTTTTATGGTTATTTTTGGGTTTATGGAAAAGCCACATGTCATATGAAGAATAAAGTGGATGAGGGCACATCAGGATGTTTGTACAAGATTGCCTTTCCACTTGATGGCACTTGGCAGCCCACATTCATCAGCATATATTTTGATCAAACATTGAAATTAGACTATTAATCTTATTTATGTCCTTAGTATCTGGAATCAGAAAGAAAGTGTGTTTTCTCATCCCACAGCTTCTCAAAAGTCATGCTCCCTGTTTTTAATAAACTTTCCATTTCTCTGATGACATACCACATAAGTCTAACATCTGATAACATCTGTCCTCATGCTTTTCTCTTGTCTTATCACTTTAAATAAAGGTCATTAGTACTATTCTGTTTAAGCCAGAAAACCAGAAGTCATTCATGATTTCCCTCTTTATTTTCCACTCAATCTCCCACTTAAGAAATGAATATCTACTTTTTATATTTCAATGTAATTTTATAATAAAAATCTGTCAATTGCTCACACACCACGCCACCATCGGCTACATCTGAGATAACACTATTTCACAGGAAGATTACTGAAACATCAATCTTCTCTGCAGCTCTTATCTTGCTACTGTCTTGTCTTGTCATATGAATGAAGATTTACATTGAAATATACCAGCTGTGATGAACGGACACAAAACCCAACATTCTTGACATTTTTGAAACAATTCTGGAAGTCCTGTTTCATGCGTGTCTTTAGGTGTTCTGTAGTGGCTGCCTTGATGACCTGATATGTTTAAAATATTTGTCTTTCATGACCATTTTGACTTTGTTGAAGAGCCGGAAGTCGTACCAGGCCATATCTGTACTTGTCGCATTCACTATATTTTTCAGTCACACCTCTGAATCAGTTTCATGAACGTGAAACTAATTCAGAACTAATTGTGAACTAATTCAAATTTTCTTCAGAAAAAGAACCAAAGGATGGAATAAACGAGTTCACAATGGGAGAAGAGCTTTTTGTGCTACCACAGAAAAAACAAAGCATTTTGATCAAAGATTTCATTGTTTCCTAATAGAGTAGAAGTATGTATTCAATATTATCCTTCCTTCCTTCCTTCCTTCCTTCCTTCCTTCCTTCCTTCCTTCCTTCCTTCCTTTTCGGGTAATTGAGCTATGGGATTCTGGTTGGTCACCAAAGACTGTACTTCCTAACTCAAGTCATGGACAGTAAGATGATTTGTTTTCTTTAAACAAAAGACTGTTTTTTTTTTTTCCTCCTCCTTTTCCTACTGTTTTGACTTGGGAGAACTCCTCGTGGGTCGTGCTGACGACAGCACACTACAGATGGCAGGTCTCTGGACAGACAGAAGGATTCCAGGCACCACATACTTTTGGCTCTCTTACACCTAGCCAGTGACATCAGATGAAAATAAAATGCTGTGTTCCATAAACAGTTGTCACTGAATTTCTGAGCATCAGTTCAGTGTATACGAGGTACAATGTTAAAAAATTATGAATGCTTAGGTTAAAAAATTACTACAGTAGAAGACACGTGGCTATTCGTATCCCTAAAAATGCCTCCAGCAGAAGCTAAAAAATCTTCAGAACAATCAATATAATCTTTAATAATTTAATGCACACATCTAATCTTGACTATTTAGTCTACAGTGGTCCAGGTTCTTTGGGAGATTTAATGATCTTTCTCTTCTTGCCAGTCCTGGCTTCATGTACACTTTAGCCACAAAAAGAAACTATATAATAGAATCTAAATAATGCTTGTTACCCAAATATTAAAAGAAAATAAATAATGATCAAAAATATATGAGCTTTTCATGTAATTTAGGAAATAAATATTTTTTAAAAAATCACAAAAATTGTGATGCATTTATTTTAGGACTTTTTATAATGTCTTACCTAAAATGACTCAGAGAAAAAATAAAAATGATGTTATCAGTTCAAAAATGTTTGCTTAATTATACAGCATCAAAAAATGAAGCTAAAATTACTTTTAAAATGTCCCTGAATTCAACTCATTCTTTTATATTCAGGAAACATAAAAATTATTCTATTTAGTGCTAAAAGGAATTGGTCTAAAATATTTATATCTGTTGATTTACATTATTAATATCATAAAACTTGGGAATACTAATGAGTTACTTTTAAAAGAAATATTCAATTCCTTTAAACAAAGAACATTTTAATAAAGTACTTAGGCTTGTATACATAGACTTTTTCTTACTGTCTATTAAATAAGAAAATATCTACTTCACAGCAATATTTCAAATCTCAGTACTCTTAATATATATTTACTTAGCTGGAGAGGCATCTGCCTTATTCCAAAGTGGTCTTTCAGACAAATCCTTTACAGTCTCTTCAGAGCCTTCTGGTATAATAGGGCTGTGGCAGGGGTGGCCTCAGCTGGGGCAAGATGGCTGCCGCACTGGCCATCCAAGCCCTTCTTCTGAGCCTTTACTCTCACCAGGCGTTACCTCTTCCCCAGAGAATCTCTCAAGAAGAACCTGGTACAGCTTCTTCGAGGTCCCCTCCTCCTTCAGAAGGGTACACATTGAGGCCCAATGTTTGATCCAGTTAAAATTCTCCTACTCCTTGTTCAAGTTGTGGTATGAGGCAAGGTCTATACCTTGGAGAATAGGGTCTTTAAGAGAAGAAATCAAATTAAAATGATGTTTTGCAGGTTGGCCTTAATCCAATGTAATCAATATCGCTATAAGAAATGGAAGCGAGAACACTGCATGTTCAGGGGAAAGACCTCATAACTAGGAAGGAGGAAAGGTCACGTCTGCTTCCCAGACAAGGAGACAAGTCTCAAAGGAAACTAGCCCTGATGGCAGTTTGACAGAGGACTAGGAACATCCCAAATTGCTGGAAAATATGTTTCTTTCTTTTTTTTTCTCAAGATGCAGGCGGGGGTACTTTGTTGTGGCATGCCTTGCGAACTAATTCAGATACTAAGTGATATCATCAGCAGCATTTTTTGCTAGTCAAGATGTTTCAGATTTGACCTATGGGAATCCCTTTAAACTGATTTCTGTGTCTGGAAAAAGAGATTATTTTATGGAAGTAACACCAAAACTTTTTAAAATATAGACATTATATTAAAGTTGCCAGTGTATGCTTGTGTGTTTCTATGTATTTTCTGGGCACATAAATTATGTCTTACGCACAGATAAGTGATTAACATCTTCATGCAACTGACAACCTCATATACAATCCCCACACATATAGTTAGGTTAAGACACAGACTCAGAAGCTCAGGACCATCTCATGCCACATAACTACCCTCCCCCACAGTAGTATTCATTATTAGTACATTATGTGAAACTAATGCCTTTATTGTTTAACCACCTTATTATATGTATGTGTGTATGCCTTTTGTTAGCTTTGCCATGATGCTTTTTAAAATTTTTCCTTTCTTTTCTTTTTAGAATATTACCATATTAATATATGGAGCAGAAAATTGATTGCCTTTATTACTGTGGAGCATTCCAACATAGTTGAAGTTGTACTCATTTATCTCACAACTTCTGACACCCACTGGCAAATTTAGGCTCAAACTCTTGTCACCTGGCAAAAACCTTGAAGACATAAAGAGTTGCAGTGCTTTGACCTCTTTCTGGGCTCTTGGATCACAGAACATTTGGTTTATGGATTATTTACTATTTTACCAGATTGATGATTACTAGAGTTCTTTATATATGAAAATATATAGTCTATTTTATAATGGGAAGTAGATAGAGATAATTAGCCTACCAGTGTTTCAGAAAATAAACTCAAATATATGTTTGAATTACTAAAGAAAAAGTATTTGGGGTATCTAATTTTTACTCTAAAAAGAATAAGTCAAACACGAATTCAAAACTAAATGTCTTTGAGCAGTTAGGACTTTTGAAGACATATCAACTCTACAAATTTTACAAAAAGTTTAGACAGTTATACTGTTGCATTGCTACATTGTACATAGGTATGAAGATGTACAATTTTAAAGAGTAACTGTATTAGTTTCTCATTGCTGCTGTAATGAATCATCACCTATCCAGTGGCTTAAATAGCAAAATTCATTGCCTTATGCAACTAGAGGTCATAAACTAAAAATGAATCTCAAAGAACAAACATCAGGTCTTAGTAAGGTGTTATCTTCTGGAGGCTCTACCTGTATTGTAGTTCATTCTCTCAGCTTGCAGATAGTACTGTATTCCTTTGTTTCATAATAAACTGTTTCTTCTTTCAAATTTTCTACTAATGTTCACCTCCTTGCCTCCCTTGTGAGGGTCCTTATGATTACATTTGGGGATCATTCAATATTTTCATTTCAAGATTCTTTATTTCCAAATGCAAGATCCAACCCCTTCACTGCCTCATATTGTGTGTTTATTTTGGTGGCACAAGGGATCAAACCCAAGGAAAGTGCCCTATTACTGTCAACAAGTGTAATACCCCTGCGTTATGTTTTTATAAAATATCATATATAATATTGATCAATTTTCCTATTAACAGGAAAAATACCACACACTATATTTAAAAGAAAGTGTTTGATTCAACCCACAGTTTTGAAGGTTGTGGTCCATGGTCTGCTACATCCAAAGCAAGAGCATCATGGCTGAAGAGTATGGTGGAAGAAGAGACTCACGTCAGGGCAGCCATAAAGAAGAACAGGGGAAGAGCACTAGTGCAAGGTCTGTCCACCTGCCCTGCCCCCAGAGGCCCCTGCTAGCTGGGCCCCTCACAGCATATTCAGCTATGGAAACAGAGAGTTCAGCCACTGATAAGTACAGAGCCCCACAGTCCAGCCACATCTCCGGGAATCTCTTTCTCCAGCCAAATGAACAATGAATTTTAACTTGCACGTTATACATACCACAGGGATGAAGACGCATGCAATCCAACTTTCTCTTCACAGTAATGCTAATGACCAAGTTTGGCACAGAAATTTAAGTTAGTTTCTATGGCTAATATGGGATTCCTTCCTTCCCACCAGGCCCAGTGGTGCAGGCTTTTATTTTCCATTTATTCATGTATTTTCTATAGGTGTGTCTTATGCCACCATGCCCTGCCCATGGGATGCCGAGAAATCAAACCCACGGCTCTGCACTTGCCAGGTAAACATCCCTACTGCTGGTTTCTGTCTCCAGCCTCCAAGTACAGGTATCTTAATTATTAAAAAAAAAAAAGTGAGAGGTCAAAAGATCCACTATCTGTGTGATGTGGCTAAAAATATTGCCTTATACCATCATGGTTTTTACAAAACAACGTTGGACTATGTGTTTATAATTTACCTACCCAGGTGCGTAGTCTGGCAATAATTTATTTAGACTCAGGGTGTTCAGTGAATTGACAAAAAATAAGGAAAACAAACGATCAACTCAGCCCAGTAATTGGCTAAGAAGTCTCAGTTCTATCAAGCCATTTTTTTGTGACCGAACTGCTTTGTTGTTTGATAGTCACTTTTTTAAGTTATTCGATGCTTTTACAGCACATTTGTGTGCACACTAAGAACTTCCTGCTGCTGAGTTACTCTGCTTCCGGGCTGACGGAACTCACATTAATGGAATCCTCTGACTCTAGTGTCTTACATTCATAAAAAAGAAAATGTGTGATAGTCCAAGTAAAAAACAATAAACATCGCAACATATTTTTGAAGCATAAAGAACAATCATTTAAAAACCTAAAAGCCCAGGTACAAATAATTATGCTGAAAATTGGTTAATTACTACTCAGAGATAAGTGGAAAGTGTCCAATTGCAACCGGAATTGCTCAATTGCCTGACAATTATCCAATTGCAGCCATAATCATTGGTGGCCTGATTTTTCTCTCAAAAACATATCCAATCCTCCTACATGTATTTTAAATCTCAAGTACACATCATGACACTTTTAACATTTAATTGAAAGCATTGTCAGTTCCTAAATCGAGGATTTTTTGGCATTTAGACTCATATTTAAAACTAAATTTAAGAGAAAATTAACAATTACTGGTTTCAATACTGTATTAGCATAATTAAGTCTCTTTGCTTATGTATGAAATAGTGAGAAATCTGATCCATTCTGTGAACGAATGCCCTCGATGTTGGAAAAAAAAAAACAAAATACTCTCTGTTTTCTAGCAGTGAGAAGCCCACATGGACCATGACATTTTTGAAAATGCAAGTTTCAGATATAAAATATATTGTTTTAAAAGATGACACAATTAAGCTTTGCAGATATTCAGAAATAATAGAGAATAACCAGAGCTTAATTTACAAATAATTTATTCTTTCAAGTCACAGGCATGAAGGAATAATTGAGATGTGTCATTGAATCACAATGATTTCCAAAAGATAAGGGTGAACAGAGAATAATGTACATTGAATTAACCCATAAAGATGTCTATTTTAGACCCACGACGTGGCACTGAGTACAGTTCTACTTTCCGCTCTGTTGCTATCAATTTTCCCTTGATTAATTTGAGCAAAATACTCAGAACCTAAGAAATAAAAATGACTCAAGGAGAAATTCTCAGAGAGAAAGACATGGGTGAGAGCTGTCTGTCAAAAGAAAGAAGACGGGGCAAGGAGGCAAAAACAGTTTTGGTTAAGATATCTGAAAGAAATATTTTACAGTCCACACTCTAAATAAATTGTGAGTTGCATTAAAAACAGTAGTTTTCAATAACTATCAAAATGTATTGAATCACTGAAAGTCATTGAAAAACATTCATGTATTAATTACTATTCTTAAATCACTAACGTGGCAGTTAGACAAATGCTGCATTCATATAATGATTCAGTCATGAATCTGCTTTCAGTTAAGATATAGATGGTGCCTGTGCCACTTTTTCCATAGGAATTGGCCTGCTGTCGAAGGGAATTTAAGTGGCAAGTTTTCTGATACAAACCATTGACCACTTTGAATCTAAAACTTGAATAAATGGTAGAACCTGCTAGCCTTGACCCCATAATCTATGAAATTTCTAATTTATAGATTGGTGTCATAACTCTCAGTGCCTCAGAATGTGACCTTATTAAAATATGAGATCTTTAACATGCAATTGATTACTTTTCATGAAGTCATGTTGGAGTAGAGTGGGTTTTCTAACCTGATAAGAATGACACCCTCATGAATGAACAAAGGTGCGTATAGTAACTTTTGTGGGGAGAAATTCAAGTGGAGGGAAGTTGAAGAGAGAGAGAGAAGTACTTCTGTGCAGGAGATGCCAGGAAGCCAGCAGCAGCCGGAGAGGCCTGGTGTATGTTCTCCCTCTGGTCTTCAAGAGGAACAAGTTTTGCTGATGCCTTGATCTTGAATTTCCAGTCTTTCGGACGATGAGATAATTGACCCCTGTTGTTTACACCACCAGTTTGCATTATTGCCCAGAATGCCCTGAAATCGGACAGAGCGCCTTCAACCTGCAGCCCACCCTCTGTGAGTGTTGGGCTCTCTGTTTCCTACTCAAGTAAGTACAACAAGGGCAATCGGTTTAAGCAACCCAAAAACAATCAAAAATACGCATAAGAATGTTAATTTATATGCAAATTAAATTATAGAGCTGCTCCTGTAACTTTCTTCTGTATCAGAGAACGCATTTATTAAATCTTTGAAACTCTTGGTAGTGAAGGGTCTATTTGAATAATTAGCATTTCTATCAAATCGGTCAAGTGTTCCATTGCTTTTGGGATATTTCGTTTGCAGATCTTCTGAGGCACTTTCTACTCACTAGGACAAAGCATCGGATTCCCAGAGCACAAAGCTAGAGGGGTTTGTTTCAGGTCGCAGTTAAAAAGATCTCAGTAGACTCACAGGCAGCCAACAATGGCAGGAGGGCATGGCAGAGGTCCTAGCTGAGACTAGGTTCGCACAGCACCATAAGACAGGAAGCAGAGACAGAGAGGCTGGGAAGGGCCTGGGGGCAGAGATATGTCCCTTCCGGTCACATACACAATGAGCCAAACACCACTTGATTCAACAAGTCACCACAATACAAACACTTTCCAAGTACATCGGTCTTCTGTGGGACATTCTAGATCCAAACAACACAGAAACAATTTCTAATCACAGGAGTTCAATTATAAAAGGAAAAAAGTGTTTGGAAAGAGCAGAACCCCTTGAAGAGATCCTCTCCCAAGCCATTTTCACTGAGTCATTTTCTCTGTGAACCCATAAGAGAAATGCTGATATTTCTTTATTAAAAGGTTTTCACTGAAATAAAGGAAAGGGGTAGAAAGGCAGATGGAACTCAAGCAGTACAAAGAAAAGTTTGTTTGAAATGAAGGTTGAAATATATTATTCAAAAGCAAAACTAAATCATAAATTAAGTGGAATTCCTCAATTCAAAACCAAACGTTTATATTATGCAAGAAAAGCTTCCGGCTATTTTAAAATGGGAACGCTTGAAATTCCTATTAAAGGCTTTATTTTTCAGAATATCAACCAGTTCGACAGTTACTTGATTTATTACTAGATTTGTCATCTTCTAAATTTTCTTTCTTAATATATATACTCTGAATTTGATAATTTGATGAGATATTCAATTTAAGCTTCCGCAATTGAGTCTAGTGCATCCAGCTCCTCAAATGGGAGCTTTGTCTGCGTAAACCCCTGACAACCAAACGTGTCTTTGAGGATTGGAGCTCAAAGCGATGCTGTCTGAGAATAAACTCTCAGACTGAGACCTACTGGTCAGTGTCTATAGGTTGGAGCAGTATGGAATAAACCAAACCTCTTCCAGCAAATAAAACATTAAAACCCTCCTAGTGTCCCCAGAAACATTATTCTAAAGCTACTTTTGATCATGCATTCCCACAGTTGCTGACACTTTCAGTTTGGCCATCACGAACTCAATACCTCCTCTATCTATGTTTCGGAGAAAATTGTCAGCATTACTGATCGCAAATATGCTCATGTCAAGAAAAAAAACTGAAGACTGGGCATATGAACGAGACCCAGAAAGCGTGATCTAAGGCGGCACTTCAGTCCCAATTGCCATCACCAGCAACGTGCGCTGGTTGAGTCACTTCAGGTTATGTTGATAAATGTGTGTCTCAAACAAAAAAATCAGATGAGGACTCCCCGACCTCATCATTACCATAAAGCAACTCATTATTTAATACAGATTTCAAATCACACTTTTAAAATAATGACATGATCAATGAAAGTCATATATTCAATTTTGATGAAACTTGCCTGTGCATTTCTGTTCACCCTTTTGCAAGACACTATTCCTTGGACTTTAAAGTTTGATGATCTTTCTCCAACATTTGAAAATTTAAAAAAAAATCTACAAAATGACAGGAATCATACAAAAATATAGGTGGGTTCATTGCACTGTAGCATTATGAGCTTGGACTTAAATTCCAAATGATAGGAAATGCTGAAAACTTTATTAGAAATGCATTGGAGAGGGGGTGGGAGGAGTGGCATAGTGGTTAAAGCACTTGCCCGACAAGTGCACAGGCCTGAGGTCAATTCCCAGCACCACGGCACCACATAGGCTGGTTGTGGTGGCACATGTCTGTAATCCCAGGACTTGGGAAGTTCAGACAGGAGGATTGCCGTGAGTTTCAGGATAGCATGGGCTGCATAGTGAGTTCAGGATCAGACTGGGCTACAGAGCTGAGACACTGTCTCAAAAAAAAAAAAGCACGTTGGAGCAAAAATTGACAGAAAGTGGATTGTTTACCTTCAAAATCTACATATTATTAGGCTGGAAATAAAAGAAAATGAGATTATCAGATTACTAAATCTAATACATATGATTTGTAAGTTATTAGTTAAAATCATTCATTCATTAGCACGATGACTGGGCTACCTAAAACAGAGTAGAAAATAAACATAAAATTTCTGTAATACAAACAAGAAAGTAGAGTTACAATTTACTGTAAATATTTATATTTCTTTAGGAATAAAGTTCTTTGTAATTTAACATAAGCATGCTATTTAAAAGTCAGCTTAATTTATGGTTTATTTATTCACTTAGCAAATATTTATGCCTCATTCACCCTGACAGCATGGTATTAGAGACTGCGACCTATTAAGTACGAAGTTAGATGTTTTTGTTTTTTTTTTTTCCCTCTCGAGTGCCTAAGGACTAGTAAGCAGAGAATTTTACAAGACAGTGACGCATTTCCTGGTAGATTATGCACAGGCTTCCAAGAGTGCTCACTTAGGAGAAAGCCAGCCCAGTCAATACAACTCTGAAAAAAATTCCCAGAGGATGCAATAAAGGCAAATGATATTAAGACACACTTAAGTTTGATAAGTTTCTTGCTTTCTTAAATTATTCAGGTTCATTCTTGTTTTGGATTTACAGCTTCATGAAATCCTTTTTTCTGGAAATAACTTCCAGTCAAAATCAATAAAAATATATTCACAGAAAAGTTGGCCTTCTTTTCCTCCCGTGTTTGCCATTATTCTAATATACTCAACACCATAGTCTGTTCCTATCGACCTATTCCTCACCCTACCAGTAATGCGATAAGCAACTGAAATGTAAAACGTGTGTCAGCCTGCAGTATGGCGTGGGAATTTCCTTGAGATGTTTAATACGACATCAACAATAACAGAGGTATGACAGCAATGATATGTGATACATGAGCACTACTACTAGTACAGATCTGCAGGAATTCAATTTATTAATAGGAGTAGCTAGGGTGTTTTGAAGTAGACCTTACATAACAAGAATTAAACAAGTAAAATAAAATAAACATTTGCCATGAATGTGGGATGCACAATGGGGTTTCAGTTGTGTTGCAGTGAGATAGTGTCAGAGGTCAAGAGGAAGGCAGAGGAAGATAGCAAGCAACGCTGATCAGGCATAGGACTGTAGTTTGAAGTATAGAAACACTCATACTCCTCGGATTTCTAATCTTCCTAGAGAACATCAGAGGCTGGAAAGATTTAGGTCCATCTAAAACCATTCCCAGAGGCCCAACTTGTGAAGTAAATAAAATTGGAGCTACTTTCGGGAAAAAGCAGTGGTGTTATTAAAGCTCCACAACATCTCAACTCTGCTGTGTTCTCAGAATTCCAAGGACAGTGTAGGCATCTCTGTCCACAGGAACTGCAATTGCCTTGGGAGCTGGGATATGTCCCTGTGTGCTTGTGAAGGACCTTAGGTGATTTTCAAAGTGGTGCCTATGAGGAATGCTATAGACATAGGGTTAAGGTTATATTTTAAAAAGACAGATGGGTATAAAAATAATTCCAAGTAGATATTCACAAAAATTCTCTAAAATAACCCAAGGGCGGTTATAATAGGAGAGTAAGAAGAAATTCCTAAGTTCTTAGTAATTGTTTATTTTTGGTCATGTCAAGTTAATATATCATAGAGATTTAAAATTAAAGTTCATCAGTATGGTAAAAGAACACAGGGATTTGGGGCTGGGGACGCACATCTATAACTTCAGCACTCTGGAACCCTTAGAAGGAGGATCATAAATTCCAGCCCACCAAGGGCATCTCAGCAGTTTAGAAAGATTCTCTCTCAAAACTAAATAAAAAGAAGATGCAGTGGGAATGTAGTTCGGTGCATGGTCCTGGACTTAATCCTCATTACAAAAGGAAGGAAGAAAGGAAAAAGGGAAGGAAGGAAGAAAATAAAAGAAAGGCAGAAAGGAATACTAAAAGAAAAAAGAAGCAAGGAAGAAAGAAGGAACAGAAAAAGAAAAAAAGTCAGTAGGATCATGTAATGTAACATTTAAAGATAGCAATGTGAGATGAGACAGTGGGGTTGTAGGCAGTTAGGGACAGAGTCCCCAGAAATGAGGAATTCACCGGAAGGCAGGATCACAGAAAGGTAGCTGGCTATAACTCCTGGCAGTCTGTAGACCACTCCCTAGAAAGTAGTTAAAAGACAACAGAGAGAAATATCTTTAAGGGAGAAGTATTTAAAGGTGAGTTGCAGCAGCAGCTTAAGGGTGGAGAACCTCGCAACTACCCCTAGCAACTGAACTTCTGAGCGTGGGACAGCTCCTTACCCAGCTGTCCTATAAAAACTCCTAGACAGTGAGCCATGCAAGCAGCCTACATTTCCAGGCCCCTCTTCGGAGGAGCAGAAGCTTTAACGCTTATCATTTCTTCCCTTTCTGTTAAGTTTCCCCATAAAGAGTTCTCTTCACATGCGGCCTCCCGCATTCTGCGACTTATTCTGCAAGTCTGCGGAGACATGAAATCCTCACCGAGGTCCAGTGCAATTCGGCTCTCACACGACAACCACTAACAGTATCATCTCGTTCTCTACATCCTTACGTCTTAAAAACCGGTGGTGGATGAGCTCTGTTTAAAATAATCCCAAATGCCATGAAAAAAAAAAAAAAAAGAATAACAAAGATAGCCAGGGCAGTGGCTGCAAACTATACCCAGGAAGATTGTTTGTTATTTTTGCAATGGAGCAAGATAATATAAAAGCAAGAACATTTTTTGAAGAAGAACAACATGTAAACCCACATTCTTTAAACACAAAATAAAAATTATATTTTCAAGAGGAAATTAATTACGTGAATGCTTCAACATTTTTTAATGTCTGCATCAAATAGCTTTTTCTCTTGAATATGTTCTAAATATGAAAATTGTTTGATAGACTATCATATAGAGATGTAGGAACAGAATGCATATACTTTTATTGGAAAGTTTATAGATTTGTGTGTAAATAATTTAATATACATAAATTTATAACTCATACAATAAAGTGCATACTGTTTTATTTTATAGGATAATATCCATTGCATTAAGTATACCTTTCAATAGTATTTCCATTCAATTGCTACTTTAAATAATAAATAGCTATGCATAGAGCTGTCAGTCAAGGATTACTGAGTTCTAGAAGGCATGAGCCTCTCCAGGGATTTATGAACATGTTTTTTATATATAAGGCAAAATAAATTTTGAGATAAAGTTCTCACCAGGAATGGTGTTTACAAGGTTATTATTCTAATTAACAGAGAGATTGAGGTGGAAGGATCTACAGTTTGAGGCCCACCTTGAGCAAGGTAAACAAATATCCTACCTCAGAAAGAGAAATAGAAAGTGGGAGAGAGAGAGAGAAACGTTTGTGGAGCTCAGCTGTAGAGTGATTTCCAAGCATGGACAAGGTACAAAGCCCCGAGTTCTCTTCTTATTACCACCAGAAGTGTGCACATAAAGTTTTCATAAAGAAAATATCACTGATCAATGTGGTGTTGCAGAACAAACATGTTCTCCAATGAAATACCAATGAACTTGTCTCATAACTTTTGAAATTCTCAGGTTGATGAGGTACACAAAAATAGATCAATGTGGACAGAGGAGATTTCAAAAGCAAAATTTTTTTCCACAGTTCTTTTCTGTGAAAAACCTAATCTTACTAAGAAGAATGCGTTAAGTATGACTGTGACCAAGAAAGCCAGAAAAGGGCTTAATTTCTACCAAAATCACAAAGTAGGTGAAAATCCAGTTGAACTATGTCTTTGCAGGGGGAATAGAAAATAGGCTGCTGGGCGGAAATTGGACTGGATTTCTAAAATTCCACAGAATGAAGGATGCATTGTATAGACGTTTGGGCATTCCAACGAGCGAAAAAACAAACAAATACAAGTGGCATGTGGTTAGCTTGGGTTTGCAGAATAGGTCTATCTGGGGAGGGAAAATTTTATGGTTTGGATCTGGAGTATCCCCCCCAAAGTCTTATATATTTGATGTAGTGGGATACCCATGGAACTGTGTGATGTTGGAAGGTAGGACCTGCTGCAAGTGGTGGGTGCTTGTGGCTTGACCTGGATGGATTATGTTAACTTTTTGCGAGTAAGAAATGCTCAGGATGGAGTTTTTAGTTGTGTGTGACTGATCTGTGGGTCGGGAAATGAGAAAAAAAAAAACACCCAGTCTGTGTGTTGGTGGCTTAAAGGAAAGCTTGAGTTAAATAAGAAGAAGGAAAAAGAAAGACTGCCACAGCCCTTCCTAGGAAAATTCTGGCCTTTGCTTTAGTCTCCGGACTGAAAGACATTGGCTCTCTTCCTATCGTGCCATGCAGGGCTTTTCTCTGGCTAGACCTCTGTCAAGTGCTACCACCATTGTTGGCCACCCAGGTACGGACAGTGTGAGATCTGAAACTGTGAGCTCCTCCCTTAAGCTGGAATGTCTCATATTTTGTCTCAGCAACAAGAGAGGACCTAACAGAGGAGAAGGACCCTCAGCAGGAAAAGTTGCAGGTAGCTGCTGGATATGTAGGGAGAGGCAAAAGTGACAAAATGTGCTATTATTTCTCATTCAAAATATGAGAAGTCATAGTAAACTATTATCAAGTATTCAACTTTATCTCCCTAAGAAAACTGAGGTTCATATGTTCCAGGAAACATGGTAGAGACTAGGAGGCAATAGATTTTGGTGGGAATGTCTAATACAGAGGTAACTCTGTGAATAATTTAGACATAGATTGGGAAATCATTTATCAACGACAAAATGCACTGACTAAGTGACTTGAGTTGACATTAAAAAAAAAATCTGAACCATCTCTTATCAATCAGTATTCAAAATGGCCAAATAAGCCTGGTACCCAAGCAGCTTCCTGCGTCCTGGGTAATTGCAGTGTCTTTTATGTCAGGAACGTGAATTAGCATCGACCTTTGAACACTTAACTCTGTCTCAGGAAGTTTGAGAAAGGACGTAAGTGTTTCATGAACTGCAATGTGCATCGATTCACTAAGCATCTTCTAATTTAGTAGGATCACACATGTTTAGAAGTGTGGCTAATACTAATCTTTCTAGGAAAAAATGCTATTCGTTCATTAGGAATCTTGTAAAAGTGGACATAAAATCAGGATTTTTCTGAATCTGTCTCTATAGTAAAAACTTCCTCCAAGTGTAATTTTTCTTGGGTCAACTAATAGCTAGCTACTACATGCTGCTTGAACCCAAATAATTCCCATTTATCCTGGGAATCATAGCAGAAACCAGTCCTTATACATCACACTGTGCACATGTAGACAAATAGTGATTTAGCAGTAGCTTATTAAAGAACAGACCACTGTGAGTAAAATACTGTGGATTAGAGTCTGTCCTAAGTGTGTGAACATTCTTGCCCAACTGAACTTTTTTGCTTCTTAACTGAGTTACCTTTGGGAAAATTTTTTTTTTGGTGCTAGTGTGTTGGGGCCCTAAGGGCCCGAGAGCCTCAGCATTGCTGACCTTGGCCAAGTTCCTTTCCACAAAGAAGTGTTTATTGTCTGAAATTTAAGTCAGGTGTTGTTTTGCTTGTTTCCTGTTTGAAATTTGGATCAGGTGTTGAAACACGGGACTGTTCTGTTAACAAGCGGGAAGGCAAGGAGGGTATAAAAGGAAGGCTGTAGATAATGAAGTGTCTTTTGCGGCGTCCCTTGCAAGAGTCCAGTTTTCTTCAACTGCACTCCCCCTCTCGAGTTCTCGTTGACTGAGTGGGCTCAGTCATCTGGCGCCCAAAGTGGGGCACGAGCACAGGGAAATCAGTGACGGACACCACCGGGGAGGGGACTCAGGAATGGGAATAAAGAGGACAAATAGGTAATAAAGAGGACAAAGAGGTAAAACAGGCGGTGATAAAATGGGACAAGAAATGTGGTTTGTATGCATGGTGAGAAAAAAGTTGGGATCCCGGGGAGTTGAATTAGAAAAAAAAAAAAAAAGGGTTGCAACGATTTTTAAATTTTATGAAAGGTTTGTGCCCATGGTTCCCAGAGAAAGGAAATTGGCCAAGGTCAGCAATGCTGAGGCTCTCGGGCCCTGAGGGCCCCAACACTGGTGTAAATTTATTTTATTAGAGATTTGTAAGATCGTTACCTTGAAGATACTGGGGAAAATAAATATGTAAATATGCCCTAACCAGGTAGTTAGGTTTGAAAAGGAAGATGAATGATAAAGATTCAAAAGGTTGTTCTGATTTTCATAAAATTCCACTACACTGGCCTCATATGAGTAAAGAGCATGGATGATCATAATAAAGACATGATATGGCTACCTGCCACACCATAAACTGTCTAGAACCTAAGTTCCATGAGGAAAGCAGCTGTGGCTGTGTCACAGATACCCCAGTCTGGAGGGTAGGAGAGATTCAGTTAAAGCTCATAAATGAGGAGAAATGTTCCATACGTTTCTTTGTCTCCCTGACATGAAAAATAACCCACATTGAGCAGCTGCCTGTGCAGCAGTCCATATCAAAGTCAGAGTCAGTGTCTGTCACTCATAATACCCATGTCACTGCGTTTTCACTCACTGAATCTTAAATGATAACGATAATCTCCTGTCTAGACGATGTTTAAATAACAAAAAATATTTTATTGTCTAGGAGTCTATAACAGCACAAGAAACACGGTGTAAGAGTTTCTATTTTTGCCTAAAGGAATGTATTCCCCCAAACCTTGGGAACCTGTCTCGTGGGGACGTTTAGGTTGGCATACAAGGACAGTGAGATATTTTAGCCATTACCAGAATGTTTCTTTTACAGAATTCTGATCACATCGCCTCTTATTTATAAGTCTTATATTTTGCTAATCCATTTTATTACCTCAGCTTCTAAGAGTCAGAGAAAAATGTAAACAAAACTTGCAATTAGTGGCAGAACCTGCTTTCCAGACCTTCACTTGCCAATCTTTAAGCTGCCTGGCTGTGTTTCGGGTACCCACACTGGTGTCTCATAGAAGATCTACCGTTTTCACTCACATTCTTCATTAGCACTGCCCACCATTGCCCCATGTCAACAAACAAGAGTGGCTTGATCCATCTGTTGGTCCATCTGTGTGTCTGCCTACACAAGTCAATATGCAATGTCGGTATGTACCTGTCCATGAGTGTATCTACCTACCTCCCATCCATTTAGCCCCCTATGTATCTTTGTATCATCTATCTATATACATTTGTATATCAAAACATATCAAAGAACTCAAGATAACTTGCAGTTCCCATGGTAAACTTTTCCAACTCTGTTCTTCTCGTCTGCCAAAGCCTTTTTCATCTCACCACTGCTTTCAAATTGTTTCTTGCCTTCCATTTCAGTAAAATTTTTCCTTTGCTCCCATGCTTCCTGAAACCTGATACCCAGTTCAGTTCAATTTCTCTGACTTATTAAATATAGCTCTCGGGATGGTTGGGAGAAGTGGAATTTGAACCTCAGCAAAATGACACTAAACCCTACACCAAAATTACCGTCTTCTCTTGCCTTTGATTCGGATAATCCTGTGTTCTTCCTGCTCCCTGTGGCACTTTACTTCTTAAAACACAGAAGATACACAAGGTGCTGACTTTGATTCCCCAGCACCACATCCGCTGGGTGTGGCAGCACATGCCTGCCATTCCAATACTCCCGAGGCTGATGCAGGAGTATTACCATGAGTTCAAGACTGGCCTGGGCTCCGTGTTGAGTTCTGGAGGAGCAACCTGGACTACAGAGCAAGATTCTTTCTCAAATAAAACAAAACAGAACAAAACAAAACAGAATTGTCTTCTAGTAGTTTTACTGTGTATGTCTTTACTCCAGTTTAAGTTAATTTTGTACACAGTTTCAGATGAGAACCCACAAAACAAAATTGTTGACTCCTTCTATCTTTACCAAAGGTCAATTAACCCTAATCACATGGATTTATTTCTGGACTCTGTCTTTTGCTTCACTAACTAATTAGTTTTGTTTTTACATCAGTTTCGTGCTGTGTTTATCATGGACCTTAGCTATTTGGAGCCATTTGTGATTCCACATAGCTCTGAGGACTACTTTTCCTATTTCTGTGAAGGATTTCATTGGAACTTCTATAGGGATTAGGGTAAATGTATACTGTAGATTGGTTTTGCTAGTATGGATATTCTAAAAAAATATTATTTCTTTCTACTCATAAACCTGGAATATGATTCCATTTATTTGTACTTTCTTCACTTTCTTCCATCAATGCTTTATAGATTTCAAAAACAGATTATTATCTCTGTGGTCATATTTCTTAAGATTTTTAGATGTTTTATAATGGTGATCATTTTCTTCTTTTAGTAGAGTTTATTGTTAGCATATATAGAAATACCACGGGAAAGTAATTTGCATTGTATTTGTAATATAATGATAATATTTTCCCTGATGTTTAAGAACCAAGTAATGATTCAAGTCACAGCCCAAATTTTGAGCCACAGAACTTCAAATGACATGTGTACAATTGAACCATTTCTCTCAGATTCTCTGAGGAGAAGAAAATAGTTAACTGTGTTGGCATTCCTGTTTTATATATATATATATATATATATATATATATATATATATATATATATATATATATTGCTTAGATTGTTAACCATTTCTGTTACAATGAGACCAGTAGGGACTTTCTGTGTCTCAACTAAAAAGAAACAATTCTGTGGTTCAATAAAAGGGCCTCTACTGGATTAAGGAACAAGGTATTTTTGGCTATAATCTTTCTTTCTTTCTTTCTTTCTTTCTTTCTTTCTTTCTTTCTTTCATTTTCACAATACTAGAATAAAATCAGTGTTCATTGCACTGAGACTGAAATACATCCTCATCCTTTCTCATGTTTTATTTTGATACAGGATTTTAAGTCAGTTGGTTACTAGTTAGATTTGAACATGTAGTACTCCTGCCTTTAGGAATGTTGGGCTTATAGATAGTCATTGTCACACAAAGCTGTACAGATTGTTATTATGTGGTTGTTAAGAATGTTGATCCTGTAGGCCCATAAAGACTCAACTTGATACATTACTTGATAAAAATGCCTGAAATGGCATTAGAATATCTTAGTTAGAATAAATTGAAGATATCATTTGAAAATCCAAGTAATAATCTCAAGAATAAAGAAATAAACCTAACTAACTAGTGAATAAAAACCAGAAAAGTGACTCATTGAATATGGATGGCATTTTCTTACCGATATGTGAAAGAATTTGCCTCAGAAATCCGGCTACCCAGCTGCTGTGTCTCGGAAAACAGTAGCTTGAGAAGAAGTTGACAAAAACAAACTGCCTACATGGACAGCAAAGTGCTGTACACCACCACCAACAACAAAAAGCATGCTTCAAAAGCAGATGATAATTACTCTTTTCCTCACAATCTCCGCCATGGTATTGCTGAAGTGCTAGGGCTTTTCAAGTGGAAAGCAAATTAATCCTCATTAATCCTTGTCTTCGTGATTGCATAATGTCTGGATTTGAATGTCTGGTGTGCGACACTTTTGCTCCTCTTCCTCGAGCAACCAGAAGTGTGAAAATAAACCTTACACTATAAATGGAATGCAGAGTTTTGAAGAAAAAAAAGACATCATCGTCTAAACTGAAATAAAAAAGTACTGTACAGAAGAAAAAATATACACCATGTCAGAGTTACAGACGCACTCTTTTATGTTAATGTATGCACTGCTATATGTCAGGGCTGTGAAAGTAGGCAGTGAGGGAAGGAGGCAGGTGGCCAAATATGTACAAAATTTTTTTTAAATCATGCTTTTTTTAGAAGCTCATTTAAAAGCTTAATTAATACCTTCAGAATCACTTCCTTAAACAATCTATATATAATCCCAATAGAAACAGCCATTAGGTGCTAATTAGTGAGGAAGGTCAAGTCCTATAATAAATAAATAAATGTAAACACAAACACCCCCCACCCCCTACATGATGCTGTTCTCTGCCCACCCCTTACTGACTGCTTTCAGAGCTGATAATTAGACTGAGCACCACTATGTTTTACTTATACTCCAAAAGTTTGTTTCTAATCTGTTCTATGAATCTCAGGATTTGTGCGCTGGCATCTCAGTTACTGCTGATCCACGCTCCTGTCTTCTCCAAATTTCTGGGTTCTCCATTGCACTTTTGGCTTGTCCTTCACAACTTTGCACGTTGCCATCCTAGGGGCATACAGCCTGGTCTCCAAGGACTCCTTCTGAAATCTGGGGGAAGTCTCCATGAACCCACAACTCCAGCACTCTGCACACCTCTAAAGCAAGGACTGTATGGACATCATGGAGGTTTTTGACTGGCTTGAGCAGTAGCCCGGCCTCCTTGCACAAGTGCTTTAGAAGTCTCTGAGTTTTGTTTTTGTTTTTTGTTTTTTTTTTTTTTTTTTTTTTTTGGCCCTTTGATAGCTTTTCAGAGCAAAGTCTTTTGACTTTCCACCCTTGAACTGGAGCGGTCCTGTTGACTTTGGAAATATCCCCCAGCATCTTTCCTGCTTCCCTGATGGTGCTTCTTTTTAATGTTAATTTCTTTAACTTCCCAGCACTCCTTGGCCCCACCACTGCAGGGCATTTAGGCCCAGCGCTGCAAACCTTTCCTGTGACTTTTCTCTGTCATTTTATCTTTTTGTTTACCATACATCTGGCTAAAAGCCACAAACAACAGCCATGTAACAGTGTGAACATCAGTCTACCTTGAGATTTCCTCCACTAGAATAAGCAGTTTACTGGCCTTAATTTTTAAGGCAAAGTCTCTTGACTATGGTGAAATGCATAGAAACTTTCTGCCAGAGCAGAGCATATGTGGTTTTTAGGCCACTTACCAACAGAGTCCTCCTTGCCATCTGCAACTTCTTGTGCCTGGCCCTTCCAATCCACACTTTTATCAGCATTCTGCTCTTCTGAGCTCTGACCAGAATCCCCATCAAGATCAGCTCAGAGCATGTCAAGGCTTTTCCAACTGGCATCCTCAAACCTTCCAAATTCCTCCAACAAACCACTTCAAAAGGCTTCCATGCCACATGGTCAGGTACAGCACAGCAATAACCCCACTCTTGGTACCGATTTCTGTCTTAGTTACTTTTTGTCACTATGACTCAACACTCAGCATCCAAAATTTAGGAAGGGAAGATTTATTGTAGCTTTCAGTTTCAGAAGGTCATAGTCCATTCACAGGTAGGTGGCTAGAAAATGGTGGAAGCACATGGCAGGGCTGGAGCCGGGGCAGGGCCAGAGCCAGAGCTCCAGCAGCAGAGATCCACAAAGCATGGTGGGACCTAGAGAGACTGGAAGAGAAGGGTTCACTAGCAAACTCCCCTCCAGATAAGCCCACACCCCTGCCACTTCCAGCCAGATTCCACCTCCCAACCCTTCATAGTAGTCAGAGAAACATGAAGTTTTGGGGGGATACTCCAGATCCAAACCACCACACTTGCTATGGTGTTGAGCTTTTAGGTACACTGATATTTTCTTCTGTTAGAACCAGTATTACAAGTAAAAGTTCTGGCTGCTTGTAGTGGCATGTATTTGTAATTCCAACTCTCTCAGAGGAGGAGGCAGGGAGGCCCTGTAAAAAGAGAAATAAATAAAATAAAAAATAAAATAAATTCAAAGCAGATTTGGAGATGAAGCTGAATATAAAACTCCTGGATCTAGTCTTCAGTATCTACTTTTAAAAATCAGCAAAACAGTTACAACAGAGGAAAAAAAAACTCTGGTAAATATCCCCTATGCACAATTTTCTCTTTATACTTTTTCATAATTATGTGTAACTGTTAGTGCAATTTGTATGAGAATGAAAATTATTGTTACATATAAGCCAAAAAAAAACCCCAAAAACCTCAGTGTTGTCTCAGAAAGTTACACATCCATACACTTTACAAAGTAAAACTCTCTGGAAACATCTTGTTCTTGTGGGGGTAGGGGGTGGTTATCAAAGGGACAAAAAAAAGAGCTATGGAGGAAAGTGACCATATGTCCCTGGTTTTTGTGGTTATGAAAGCTGAGATCAGCACTCAATGAGCCTTGGTTTCATCAGCAATTTGGGATATTTTTGGGCAAGTTTGCATTCTTGGTCCCCGAGCTGGTTTTCATTTCTTAAGGCAGCTCCCACTGCCCTTCAAATCTATCTGCTTAATCACTCTTTCCAAACACTTCCTTCCCTCAATTCTCACAGTGTACACATAACTAGTTTGAATTTCTCGCTTCAAAATTGTTCTTTTAATGCAGTTATATTTTCACTGCTATCAAGTAATAAGTGCAGATCATATCCACCAAATGCTTAAGAGGTGCCAAGTTCTGGGATGACTATGGGACTTGGTTTAGTTAATCTTCACGGTAGTTTTATTGAACATGTTCATCATTATCTCCTTCATGTATGTGCGGGTGGTATTTTCAATACTGCATGACCACTCACAGCTAAGAGGAGGTAACGCTTGATTTGGTAAGCCCAGAATAGAAAGCCCAGTTCTTCCAAACTGGGAACTACACTTCTAAAAACTTTACTTACTTCCTGGGTAGCTGAGCTGACCTCCTAACTCATCTTCCTGAAACGTCCTTAGTTTCGTCTTTCTGAAGTCATTTTCCTCATTCCTCTACCCACATCTCACATAGATTTTATCAGTTCTTGGTAAGTCCAGACCTCTGGTCAAAGAATTGCAAGTTATTGCCCAGCCCAGCCTGGCCCCTCCCCAACTCCAGAAACCACTGACTTGACCCACGAGATCTGTCTTTCTGTCTAGAGCCTTTCTACTCCTGAGCTCTGTTCCAAGGTCCTTTCCATTTCTGTGCACGTTCAGGGCATCAGTGTGGGTTTCTAGAATGCCATTTCCCTACTAGCATGATTATTTTATCAGTCATTGGAATCTATATAACTCTATTTAATATCTATGAGGTTAGACATCATGCTCCGTTTTTTCAATACTTAACAAATACTTGTCGTGCTCACAAATCTTTTTTAATAGCAATAATTACATGATGCTAACATTTAATGATGTTTATCACTATAGAAAATATAGGGAATTTGGTTATGCTAAAAGAATGAATCGTAAGTAAAAAAAGAAAAGAGAAAGGGCCCAGTGTCATTTATTTAAAATAACCTTAACTTATTGTATCTTTTTTGGTGTTGACAGTTATTATTATTTTTTATTTTACACAATTATCTGATTGTAATT
Organism: Ctenodactylus gundi; assembly: GCA_004027205.1. Lineage (NCBI taxonomy): Eukaryota > Metazoa > Chordata > Mammalia > Rodentia > Ctenodactylidae > Ctenodactylus > Ctenodactylus gundi. The sequence goes on from PVKB01002797.1 coordinate 30,018, forward strand.
CATTTAATGTTTTATTTAAAAATGTTTGTCATCTCAATAGAAGAGTTAGCGTTCACTATTTTAGTGCCTATGCAAGTCCATTGTGTTAATGTGCTGATTTACTAAACACTCTTAAGCATAATAGAACAGAGCTATTGTTTCCAAATCTAACAACAGAAATGATAGCCTAATAAACATGTCTACACACACTTTGTTCTCATTATAGTTTCTGAGAAAAGTTACCTAACAGAACCTGCACTGAACAGAAGACTATACGCCTCTTTAAACATTTTGCATTGCTTGTTGAAAAATTGTCCCTGAGTGAGCGCCAGTGAGGTACAATGTCACTTTTACTCTACTTGTTAGCTGAAATGATTCTTCATTTTTGTTGAAATATTGGCCTCCAGATATTATATTGTTAAAGAACTTGTATTTTTAGAACATCTTGAGGAATATCTCCTTGGACTATAATAGTAGCATTCTATCCATTTGTTTTTATCTCTATATAAATGGTTATTTACTAAGATCTGAGGCATAGACAGAGTCATTTGTATACTGGAGACTTAGTCAGAAACAATGGCACATGTCTGCAGTCCCACCCCTTGAGCGGCTGAGGCAGGAAGACCCTGGGTTCCAACCCCACCTCGCATTATAATACATATTATAACCTTTGCCAATCCTTACCTCTGCTCATCATCTAGAAAACCCTAAATATTTACATTCGGTGTCGGCTTTCTTCTTTATCTTAAAATTTCTCTTCAAATCAAATCAATAAAGTTAGAATGATCAAATCTGGTTTCTCCTGCATTAAATGCCTAATAAATGTTTCATGAGTATGTGAGGTACTATTTCTTTGTACTTGTATTGCAAAGATAAATGGTTAACTTACATTTTTATGAGACTTAGAATATTAAAATTATTGCATCTCCTTTGAAACAAATATAGAAGCATAGATTATTGATTTTTTCATAGTGACTGCTCTATTCTTCTGCTTCTTTAGACACTGGGGTGGTTGGCCAGCCTACTGGGCACAATTTAATCCCACAATCATGTCCTACGGACCAATTAGCCTTCCCACTGAAATGAAGAGCTACACCTCTACCAAAATCTAATCACTATTAAACCTCTCATGACTTTCATAATGTTTTTCACAAGGTAAAAAAAAGCTACACAGAGTATCAAAGAACTTTTAGGGTAGTGTGTCCATACCTTATAATTCACTTGATCACTTTTGTAGTTGAGATGAGAAAACTTTAAAGTATACAGATATTCTAACTTTATAAGCTGAATAAAATACAGTGGTGAACAAAAATTTCCTGAAAGTAAGATTAAAGCAGATAATTTGAATCATTTTTGGCTCATATCAAAATGCTCTGCTATGCATTAATTTGCTGTTTGGACTTATTTTCACTGGGATTTTGTATAAAATGCTAATATAGAGTAATTTTCACCACTTCATGTTGACCTAGTTTTTTGACTTACAGGAGTTGCATATTAAATTATTCCAAGATATGCAGCCATACCTAAGTTTTTTTTTTAATCTATACTTTAAAGAATGTATCTTCATTTTTTTCTTCAACTATTTTACAGTTTCACATTTAAAATATTAATGTTAAATGGAAAACCTCCATAAAAATGTGAAGAGCTGCACAGTTCAATAAAAATGTTTGAAATTACTTATCTCCGTGTCTCACTGTAAATTACAAAAACAAAAGATGGATATCATATATTAATCAGAGTCTTAAAAAACACCCATACAAATTTCCTGTTCTCATGATTTGTTTTCTTAGAACTTAAATAAAGGAGCATGATTATTATTGCTTTGCCAAAGTTTCCTTCAACTGATAATACACATCACAACTTTCTTCTGAACAAGAACAGGTGCACTTAAAGTTTAAAAATAATTAAAGATCAAATATTGTCAGAATAAAATAGAATGCTTTTGTTCTAGATTACAGCTATCGAATAGATTTCTTTTGAGAGGGGAAGAGGTAAAACAATAGCCAAAATTTTCTAAACATTAGTGATTTCATGTAAATTTATCTTGACTTAACTATGATATAAAGTTTGACTTTTTTCTTAGAATTCTAGCATTTAGCAAGTTTTACACTTGAAACAGTTTTCCACATGTGACCGTTTATACGTTTTTATTAATTCAAAAAGAAAGGCCACACAAGTATTTATAATGCCTCACTGTGGTGTCCTTCAAACTTTCTCACCATCCAGAAAACAGTGACATTAGCAGAAGAGAAATTCTCTCACTACCCATTGTTTAAGTATCTACGTTGAAAAAGCTGTTGAGAGCCTAATCATAAATGTATTAACATTCACTTGCAATCTAAAGTGGAAGCACCGGTACAGCAAACCTTGCAGGTGCCGACTAGAGAAGGTGGAAGGGGAAGACCGTCTTGGATGTAGCCGCAGAAATCGATAATAGAGACTCGTGGTGGCAAGCAGGTCAGCACAGGGGTGACCCAAGTGGAAACGCACAACAGTTTAATCCACGTGAGGTGTTAAACGGAAAGTTGTGTCAATGGGTGGAACTTAGGCTTAATATCTTGAAGAATTTACAAATACTCACGGAAGCACTCTTTGTCAGTAAAAATAAAACAGCGTACTCTGGCCAGAAGACATAAATGATTGATGTTAAAACTTTCTGCAACGCAGTAAACATGGTGCATGCATATGAAACTTACAATTGCAGTTTCCAAGTAATCACTGTTACCTTCCACGGAATCACGTAACGTTCTAGACATTGAGACTAGCCAAATATGGTGGCATATATTGAAAATTCTAGCAGTCTGGAAAAAGATGAGATAGGAGAATCGCAATTTCAAGCTCAGTCTGAACGATTCAGCAACTTGGTGAAACCTTGTCTCAAATCAAAAATAAAAAAGGCAGGTTGTAGCTCATGTGTGACGCATCTGGGGTCCATCCCCTAAACAACGTCATTCAGTCTTTGGCTAAGTAGCTTTTCCTAACTCAGCTCAATTCAGATAGTTCCAGTCCTTGGGTGTGCCTCTGTTTTTGTTTTTGTGTATTTATTGCTGTTTCTCTTACAGCTGAGGATTGAGAGGATTCGTAGGAGTTCTAGAGCCAGGCACATAGGGATGGGTTCAAAGCTGCTGCTGCCTGAGGGTGAGGGATGCCCAAGCCAGAGACCTCACCAATGCCCCCTTTGCCTGCTAATTCAAAATAGACATAATAACTGCAACTCTGGCCATATGAGGCCTGGTCACAATCCCAATGCACATTGTCAATTATGGCTATTAGCTGTCCTATTACTGTCATTACCTCCTCAGCATCATCATTAACCTCATGATGATCCCTAAAGGGATCAAATGGCACATTCATATTAAGGACGTGAACAAGACAAAAATACTGTGTTGAAAAACACCAAGTTTACGTAATCTTCTATTTGCAGAAGAAACAAGTCATGAGAAAATAGAAGTGTAATACACTGTTTTATTTTGCTTTTTCAAATATAATTTTATTTTCATGTGAAATATATTTGAATTATTATATGTGAATAAGGTAAATATATTATTATATGTGAATATTTCTTTTTTACTTTTCTTCCAAAATGTGTTTTGTTTCATAGGTAAAGACACCTTTTGTGTAGGTAGGTCTGTTATTGGTCCCATTGTTCACAGAACCATATTGAAGGAATAAAACTAAGAGTTTCTGTTTGTTTAAACCACATCACCTCTGGGATATAAAAATTAGCAAAGTATTTTTAATAAAATAACCTTTTGTTTTATTTGTAAAAAAAATCCCTTCTTTGTAAAACCATTTGGACCAAATATTAAATATGTACTATATGCTGTCTTTCCCAAAGGATTTTGGCGACTATTTTCCTTTGGCATATAGAACATTGAACAAGGCTTCAAAAATTATATTCCAGATCCTCAAATTTAACTCTAAGATTTTAAGTCAGTCAGAGAATGCTTCTGAAGCTTCTTATCCTTGACTGAAATAGAAATGATATGCCCATAAATTGTCTTTGTTGCAAGAATGGACAGACATAAAACATTTTATTGACTGTTCTCTCATCTACAAATCCTTGATAACATTACTAATTAAGATAGTTATTATAATTTAAACAAATAAAAATACCTCCCAGTCAGTTTAATCAAGTATATATTCCTTAGCAAATGAACATTTTTTTTCCTCAGCTCCATAAATAATTCAGAGTGATTATGTTAAATATCTATGTTAGAAGCCAATGCATTAGCCCGTGTGTGTGTGTGTGTGTGTGTGTGTGTGTGTGTGTGTGTGCGTGTGTTCTTCAATGGCTTTCATTATCTAAATAATATCTCCATGTACCATCAATTGCATTTGAAACTCCCCCTTTGCATGGGGGCTGCCTGGCAGCCAGGACCTGGCGTGGTCTGCGGTTCCGGAAATCTGTTGGCAGCCAGAGCTTCCGCATCTGAACTGCCTCACCTTCCACCTTCCCAGGCGCTCTGCAATTATCGTGTCCCCGGACTTCTTTTCTTTTCTCCATCAGTTTTGACAAGAAGATGGACCCTCTCCTCCAGAGGCCCTGTCATTGTTCCTGCGGCACTAGCCCAACAGGAATTGCGATGTTAATTGTAAAAAAGCACCATGGGGTAAGTATCTTTGATGAACTGAAATTACTGTTGTTCCGTGATGTGAAGGGCCTTTAATTTTGCCATCTGGGTCTAATTGACAGAGAATGACTAGGAATTGCAGCTTGGAGAATCGGTGAACTTTGCATATAGACAATTAAGTAGAGAAAGCACAAGCCAGCCTGGAAAATCGTGGGCATCTCTGAAAACGGCATGCCTGCTGCCTTCCTAGGATGCCATCATTTTTACGTCAAGGAGACACATGGCTTGTGCTGAACAGTAGTTTGAACTGTAGTCAGGAGACATGCAGGGCATTGAGGCCTAAATAAAGATTTCAGCATCCCCTGGAACCACAGATTCCGTCTCGGCATCTGTGAGTTCCAAGTTCCTCTGACACCTTTTTTCCTCCTATCTCCTCATTACAAGAGAATATCACTCTTCCAGACCTGAGGCAGAGTGTGCAAATATCAGTCATGCGATTTTTGCAGGTCCTGATTTCGGAAAAGACATCAAGAAAGCTTGTCCTAATTACTGATGTGCTTAAGAGAGGTTTCTGACTTTATCTCAGATAAGTTTTTATTTTCACACAAACATGAAAGAATTTTACATTGAATAAAATTGAATATTTTAAAAGTAGAAGAGGTAAAAGGACAGATGATATTAGATTATTTTTGTTCACCAATTTAAAATTTTTAACTATTTTTTTTCTACTGGAGAGAGATCCAACCCAAGCTCTTCGAATTTGCAGTCTTCTTGCCTAAGCCTTCCAAAGTACTGGGATTACTTTTGTTTTGTTTGTTTGTTTGACTGTCTCTTTCAAACCAGATTGTTGAGCAAATACATAACCCACGTCTCTTGAATCTGAGTTATTTTTATGCTTATCATACCAAAATAGGTTAAATACAAATTTATTTCATTGTAGAGCCAATTAATATAATCAATTTCTTTAAAAATTTCTATCGAAGGGAATTTAAAAGTAAAGTGTTCACTGTTTGACCATTACATTAACAAAATAACACCTGAAGTGTGTCTTTCCTTTTTCATCTTCATGACTTTGCCTATGAAATTACCTGTAGAAAAATATTAGACCAGATAAGTTTTTTTTCTTTCTTTTTTTTCCCCTCTGAAATCGCTTGCTTTGAATATTCTCCCTTTATGTCTACCAGGCCCCATCACCCTCCGCACCCCACCAACACCACCTTGATTTGCCCTCTCCTTCGACGTGAAGCAGCCTAGAAGCTGCACAACCTCCCTGATCCGATTCACGGTCCTCCACAGCCTCTTTGCTCCCTGGGGCCTCAGCATAGCTGGACAGATTCAAGAGGAATTAAAACTTCAGTCCCAAATAAAAATCACACATCCATGATCAGAATATAGTGTGCTTTATAGATGGAAATAATTTAGAACAACTATCTGAAAAGCCCAATTTGGAGTTTCTATCGTGGTTGAAAGAAAAACGGAAGGATTGGCTGATTTTGAGCATTGCAAATTTTAATGGAATGAAAAAAAGGAAAAATGAGACCGCATTCCTAGATGGAATTGTATCTACTTTTTTGGTTAAAGCTATATTTGCAAAGAAGGAACAGAACAGATGAGGTAACAGTTTTTTATAATTCCTTTGGAGGCCTCTCTATATATGAATGAACAAGTCTGCCTTTGGCAAGTATCCTGGCAGCTAAATGCGTTTTTCCTCCTTACCCACCTTCTTTGGCATCTCAGAGACACTGCTTAGATACGTTCGTAAACTACATGTTTCTGTGATCTGTTTTATAAGCTCTGTGTTTTCACTCAGTTCTTCCAATGGATTAGCAGTAACTTTTAGAAGGGGAAGAAAGAAGTCTTTGGAGGAGCATGCGCTATATTAGTGCCTGTGAGAACGGGTTACATGTGTTGAAAATTATTTCCAAAATAATTACTGATCAGGGTGCTTACTAGTGGAGTCAAACCTTTTTTTTTTTCATGTCAGGATAGCCAAGTAAGCTTTTGACGATATCACTGGCATCACACTGCTAAGACCCAAGAGATGGCTGAGCTCTTCTGCCCATTCAAGCCTGTCAATAGGATCAAAACCATCATCCCAGCACTCTGCATCTTAATCACAAGCCGTTAATCAGAACACTGCGTGTCTTTGGAAAAGAGATGCCTCACCTGTCACCCATGGTCTCCACTTCCACCCCTTCCAAGGACGCCAGGGTACAGATAACACATGCAACGAATGCTGCTCTAATCTCAGTTTTATTAAAAAGTCACAGTATATTTTTTGAGAGGCAAACCTTGCTCCTCATGTGTCTTCCGTACACTACCATTCGCCCCAAATGACCTACTCCCCATACCGATAGTAGGCTTGTATTTCCTTTCCTATCTGCCAAAACAACCTCTTTAATAACACCCTAGAACAGGCCTTCCCTGTGTTTTCTCTTATATAAATGTATTCTTGTTCCTCTGCTTTATTAACATCAGCAGTGCTGTCTCCTAGGTAAAAGATTAATTACTTGACTGTGATTCACAAAAAGGGAGTAGCGACTAAATTACTGCGGGAATATATCAGAAATTCAGTTACTGCTGTTTCACAGCTAAAATTCTTCAGAAGAGAAAAGAGACCATCTTTGATATAGAGCGGTGTCTAGGCGCTGGTAGACGGTAGCTCAGATCTCCTTAGGAGACGTGAAGGCAGCCTAGCGACACCTGATGAGTACCAGTGCCTATTTATGGCAGACATGTGTGTCCTGACTCTACCATTGCGGGTGCCCGTCACCCTGTGTCAATTTGCTGATTATTAATTAAATTTGGGTTTGCTGGATTTCTCTGAATCCTCAGTCATGCGTTGGGTGTTAGGGGAGAACCCAAAGCTCACTTCTAATTAAAACTGTAATTGTGATTTTTAGACTTGCAGTTTATCTTTCCCAAAATAGTATTCTTGAGACGATGTTTTATTGCCTCACTTGTTACCAGAAATCCAAAACCCTTGAAGACTGCTGTACAATAAAGATGCAACAAAAAAGGAAAAAAAAAAAAAAACCCACATCCCTCATATAACGCAAAGCACTATTGTCATCTGGTTATTATTTGATGACAGTTTAGAATTCACAGACTAAGTCATTTCAATTTAAAAAGAATATATGAACTTGAGTGTGTAGTCAGAACTGTTCTAGTTCATCCAGTCTGACAGAGCATTCGCAAAGGATATTCAGTTACACAAGACCCCGAGGAAGAGTAGGATCTCGAAGTGGGGCTGTCTGGGGAGGAGAACTGACGTCAGAGACCACAAAGCCTGGGTCTGCCCCACACTCCCATCGTCTTCTCCCTACACTGTTTTGCTCATATGTTCTCATGAGTGACTGCCAGGAAAAACACGCAGAATTTTGCAGATATACACACTTGGTCACCCTTAGTAGACAATTGCTCTCCGGGAGAGGCGTCCTTGAGCCCACCTTTGTTTCTCCAACCTCAAAATACTGGGTAATTAGAGGAGATACTCAATAAATGTTCCCTAAAATCAAAGTCCCCAAGCCTGGCTCAGGGTTTGCTAGGAACCTGCCACACAGCAGGGGGTGAGCAGGGGCAGCTGATTGATTGTGTGCTCTTGAATTACGCCAATTCTCCGGGGTCCTTAAATATTCTTCTAGAATTTCATTGCCTTTACCTTTTCTTCTGTGAACTTGGTCTCAATCCCTAGAAAGCCCATCCCCGCTCCAATTCAGAAGGTGGTTTTTACCCAAACATTATACAAATCTATGACAATTTATTTATAAGTATTTATAAAATAAGCTTCAAGTTTCATTTATTTTCAAATTTTCTTTTTGTTCTTTTTTGGCAATATTTGGGATCAGAACGAGATCTTTATGCAGGACAGTTAAACTCTTGCCAGTTAAGATACACCTCTAACCCTGTATTTCATTTTTTCCACTTATTTTACTCCTGTCAAATGTTTAAATAGTTCTGTCACAAAATAAGTGTTACTTTTTCCTATGAAGAATATATATCTCACCACATCTCTTAGAGTTTTTAATTAGAATATAGCAATGTCATCATGATCCTTCCTTTACCAATATTGAGAGTTTCTTTCTCCAGGATTCCTGATACAGAAGATGTTTAAAATAATTTTCATCAGAGGCAGTTAAGCAAAATAACCACACAAATGTTATGCATATTTATCACTTTTGTTTTATCATATAGATGATATTTATTATTATTTTTAGTTCCTCCTCTTTTTCCCTTGTATTAATATGTATATGTGCAAAGCTTAGATTTCACAATAATCTTGAGCATTTCTTACACATGCACATCATGGCAAAGTTATTAATCCTTCCCCACTCTCCTTTTGAACCTCATCCCAGTTCCCATTAGTTCCCACATTGAGTTCCATGAAGTAATTGTGGTCTGGTTTCTCATATCAGAGAAACCATTCGATATTTCACCTTCTGCTTCTGACTCACCTCACTGAGCATGATGGTCTCAAGTTGCCTCCATTTACCTACAAAAGCCTCCAACCTAACTGTTTTTATAGATGAGTAGTATTCCATTGTGTATAAATACCATAATTTGTGTATCCATTTGGTCGGTTGATGGGTATTTTGATGTCTTCCTCATTTTAGCTATTGTTAGTTGTGCTGCTACGAACATGGGTATACATGCATCTCTGTTTTGTGTTGTTTTTAACTCTTTGGGGGATATTCCTAGAAGAGGTATCACTGGATCAAAGAGGATATTTACTTCCAGTCTTTTGAGAAAATTCCATACTGCTTTCCAAAGTGGTTGTACCAGTTTCCATTCCCTCCAGCACTGCAGGAGGGGTCCTTTTTCCTCAGTCTCACCAGCACTGCTTGCTGTTTGTGTTCTTGGTAGTCACCAATTTCTCTGGAGTTGGATGGTATCTTAGCGGTATTTTGATGTGCATTTCTCTTGTGGCTAAGGATGTTGAACATCTTTTCCTGTATTTATTGGCCATTTGAACTTCCTCATCTGTGAGCTGCATATTCATTTCTTTTGCCCTTTTTCCAATGGGACCTTTGATTTTGGGGGGCTTCACTTTCTTCAGCTCCCTGTATATTCTGGTTATGACACCCCTATCTGAGGTGTTGGTGGTGAATATTTTATCCCAGTCTGTCAGTTCTCTTTTTACACTGCTGATAATTTCCTTTACTGTGCAGAAACTTTTTTCCCACTTTTTATTGATATTTATACACGCAAAATTCCAAGTTTGCAATGAAGTTGAGCATTTTGTGCACATATGTATCTTGTCAAGGTGACAAGGGCTTTCCCGCTCTCCTTTTGTCCCTCCCACTCCCCTCCCCTCCCTCCCTCCTCCCCCACCCTACTCCCCTCTTTCACTTTGTCTTTCCTCTTAAGTTCCATAGGAGTTGTGATCTGGGTCGCTCAGAAACTTTTTAATTTGACATAATCCCATTTGTTAATAACAGGGGCCATTTCTTTTGCTTTTGGTGTCTTATTAAGAAAGTCTTTGCTGACACCTATGTCTTTCAGGTATTTGCCTAATTTGTATCCCGGAAGGTTGAGGGTTTCAGTTTTACTATCTATGCCTTTGATCCAGTTTGATTTGATTTTGATGCATAATGACAGTTGTGTGTCTAGATTCATTCTTCTGCAAGTGGAAGAATCATATTTATTCTTACAGAACGAAATAAATCAACATAATAGAAATCACAACATAAAAAGACAATGAGATAAGTTCTCATCTATCTAGACATTGCCTCAGTTAATACATGTAGATAATTTTTTATTCTTCCATTCATACGTTTTACTACCAAAAATAATTCACATGCAGCATCCTGTTTTATAAATCATCACTATTTCTTCAAAGATTTACATGTTTATTTGTTATTAAAAATTATTTATTTGAGATCAAGATAAAAATTAAAACTATAGTAGAATTTCAAATGACACTGTCCACAAAAGAAAGAAAATTCACAGCTTCAGGAAGACTTTTGCAAATCATAACAGCTGGTAAAGAACTAGTATCCAAGAGACATTGTATTAAGGATGCTTACAGTTAAAAATTAAACAGTAATAGCCAATACACCTAAAAAGAGCTTAGGAAATAGACATTTACCAAAGTAAGAACTAAAAGAGAAATAATAAACATATCAAAAGATGGTCAAATACAAAAATTATTAGGAAAACAAATCAAGCCCTGAAAGGGGTGTCATTTTTCATCCACTTGGGTGGCAAAATTAGCAAAGGTAAAAACAGATGGGAAATTTATAATCCTCTTGATTAACGGTGAAAGTGGAAATTGTGCAGAACCTGCTTTGGAACACAATCCTTCAGTTCCTCCATAATTAAGCATGGGGTTACTTATGACCCAAAAAGTCCCCTACTAGATATATACCCAAGAAAATTAAAAATATATTCTCACACAGGAGCTTTTGCATGTTTGTTGTGTTCTCTTTCTTAAGAGGGAAAGTAGAAATTATTCAAATGCCTATCACTTTTTAAGATTAACCAAATACAGCAGACACATACTATGGAATATCAGTCAGCCATAAAAGAGACTGAAGAGCTTTTGCATGCTGTTAGGAACAACCTTGCAATTTTCATGCTAACTGAAGGAGATCTAACAACACAAAAACGCGATTCCACTTATAACATGTACAGAATAGACAACTCCAGAGGAAAGGAACGTAGATTAATGGCTGCGAGTGTTTTGGAAGTGTGGGGAAATGGTGAATCGAGACTGTCTATGCATGACGGATTACAGGATAGTTCAGGGAAACACAACAGTGATGAGGGCGACTCAGAAAATATTGAAAATATTGAATTATGAACTTCAGTACAGGTGATTTATATCTCAAAAGTTTTATAAAACTTAAAATGAAAATGCATGTGAAAGATGTCCATTAGTTCAATAACAAACCATATTTTGAAAATATGGTTTTAACCTGGCCCAGTGTTTTCTATTATCTTGTTACAGTTAACCATTATATTCATTTCCAGGTCTTTTTTTGCGGGGGGTGGGGGGGGGGAAGGGTCTTTCTCTATAATCCAGTCTGGCCTTGAACTCATGGTAATCCTCCTACATCAGTTTCCTGAGTGTGGGATTACAAGTATGCCCCACAATGCCCAACTAGGATGTGCTGCTGGGGAATCAAACCCAGGGCCTTGCACTTCCTAAGCAAGCTGTCTGATTGCCAAGCTATGCCCCCAGCCCTCCAAATGTGGTTTGCATAAAGTGTGTTGTAGAACTGCAACTATCTTAGTTTTCTTCGTCAATTTTTTTAGCTTTCATTTCACATCGTTTATAGAGTCCCTCACTCCATTTTTAAGTAGATGTTTAGATCAAAATCTCTTTAATCTGTTTAACATTGTCCATTAATCTACTTATGAAGATTTACCTTTGTGCCAAAGTTCAATTTTTTTTTTATTTCTTGAGGTGTTTCATACATGATTGGGTTAAAAGTTTTTGTTTTATGCCTCCAAATTGTCTTAAGTTTTGTCTATCACTCGAAATATAATAGCACATACAACATCCTGGGTATTTAATAGGTGCTGCGCTTTAAGCAGATTGGAAAGCTGTAGAGTTTGAGAAAAAGCCGGGAAGTGTTACCTTTTGCTTCTCATGACCGTGGTGCCTTCCGTGAGCACGGAGGACAGGATGCTCTGGACCATCTCGGCACTGCCCTGCCTTCAGTGACATAAAGAACTTTGTATTCTTATATTCCTTCAGTCTTGTCTTCAGCCACCGTCACAGTCCCATGATGGGGCTTCACAGAGGGTTGCCTTTGACTCCTCTGTGTTGGAGCTGAAACTTAGTGGCCAATATGGGTATAGCTTTTGATCTAAAGCACCCTTCCGAAACCTCACGTGTTTCAAGATGGGACCTTGTAGGAGAAAGCAGGTCACTGGAAGCATGGTCTGGAAGGGTGCATTCCTGCCTCTGGCCCAGCCTCACATTCTATGCTTCCCTGCCACTTTGACACGAGCAACTTTACTCTGTGGAACCCTCTGCTTTTGAGCCAGTCAACGACCATGGACTGGACCCACTGAAGGCCGAGGCCAAATAAGCCTTTTCCCTGTTAAGTTGTGAAAACTGGGTATTTTATCCCATTGACAAGAAAGCTAACACAGTTAGGGACAAATGACAATATCTTCACTGTTTACTGCAGAAATGTACTTGACGGTTCATGAATTGAGCAGTAATTCCTTCATCATGGAGAGGTGAACAGATTCCTTTGAGAATTTCTTACAAAGCGACTAAAGAAAAAGACTTAAAATATTAGCAATTAACTCTTTTGTAGAATTTTTAACTTAATTTTTCTATTGGTAGACATAGAAAAGCATAGGATCCCAGGAGAGAAGCCATGAACCTTGGGGATCTGAAAATAAAACAGTGTTTCTGCTCTCCGCACGGGAGCCAGGTCCTCAACCAGGGAAGGTGGCAACCCAAACCCAGTCTCATTGTGGCAACAGAATTCACAGGATCTAAACCTTTTTAGGTTTATTTACAACCACTTCAAAACAGTTATATAGGGATTATAAATAAGCGAGTGCTTATTCAGAAGAGATTTACATGTGATCCACATAAAAACGAAGGGAATTAGAAGCAATCTGCATCATTCATGCTGAGTCATAAGGACAGTCCTTTACGTCCCTTGTTCTGTTTTGGTTTCCATATTCATTGCTTGAGTCTTTGGTTTTGTTTTCGTGCATTGGTGAGATCCTGGTTAATCCTACAGATTTTAAAACACTGTATTTTATGATACATGAGATGTGCTTACTTTTACATTTTATATGCCCAAACTCAGAATCTCTCTTGCAATTATTATCAATCATGACACAAGTAGGATAAGATTTTTGCTTCTTTGCATCGATAGACATAGGCTGGAGCTTTTTAGAATGCTCTTTTTCTAACTTAATTGCTTATTTTTGATTTTTGCATGAGGAAATTTAATTGCCAATTAAAATGCATTAAATAAAATTATTCTTTGAGTCAACATTAAAGCAAAAATTATTTTAGCCACAGGGAATCATGAAACTCCACCAGTAGGGATTAAATTTGACATCAGAGAAAGAAATATTTAGCATTGAAGAATTGATCACAATTTCGTATTTTCTTGCAAAACAAAGTCAGACTTTTTGAGACCTAGAAAATAAGATAGATGGCAGTTGATGAAATTGTGTTGCTTTTTTTCTTGGGTGAAGATTGCATGGAGCATAGCAGATGACAGAGGGGATGCCCAGAGAAGCTGCCAAAAGCTGAAATAGCTGAAGAAAAATAAAATAAAAACTCAAAGCAATGAGAAGCTTAAGTGACTAATTTATGTGTCTGACGGAACACCACTGAATGTGCCAAGCGTCAGTCTGCTCGGACCGTCCTAATGTTTGTAAGAATAGCAGCAGCATCAGTTCTGTGAGTGGCATTGAGCATGTATTGGGAAAAACAAGATGAACTCAACATTGATCGGTTTCAACAGCAAGGCTGTTCAGTAGATTTGAACTCTGAACCTTAAGTTAACATCCTTTTCCCCCCACTTTATTGATATGGATAAGTGCAAAATTTAAGGTTGACAATGAAGTTTAGCATTTTGTGCACCTCAGTCAATTTTCCTATTCTTTGCTTGAACATGACATGTGTGTCTACGCTCTAAGAATACTTTCATTATAGATAAAAATTGTATATGTTCTAAGAACTGTTTCAGAGACATAAAATAATAAGCAGAGAAAAAAGAATCCATGTGTATGTGACTTTAAAACTTCAGTAGATGAGATGTTACAATGACCTATTTGTAGAACAAAGCACAAATCGGTCACATCTACTCTTGGGGAATGAGAAAAGGAAACTTCAGCGTAGGAAGTGACAGTAGGAACGCTAGTGGAAGAATGAATAAAAAGCTTCTTAGAGAAGAAGTGCAAAACCATTCTGAGCAAAAGAAACAACATAGGACATTCCTAGGAAAGAAGTGCCACATACCTGAACGAAAATGAAATCAAGAAATTTGAGACAGACCTTGGGGACAAGAGCTTCAAAGAGTAAAGGTGGACTGCTTGTCAGAGACTTAATCATACTATCGTCAAAAGCCAGATTAAGCATTTATTAGCATTGTGGCTAATTATCAAATTAACAATGGATATTTTTAAAGGTGATTGACATAACTCATACTGAGTTATGTCTCCAAGACATTAAATTTTGTATTTTCAGAATCTCCTAAATGTCTGTTTGCTGGGTGCGGCTCACACTTGGAATCCTTCTCCTTCGGCTCCCCAGACAGCCAGGAGTACAGGCTTCTGCCACCAGAGCCATCTGACCACCGAGCTTTTGTATGAAGCTTGGCATGATCAAGATTGAGTTTAATAGTTTATATTTTGAGGAAGAGATGATGGTTGGTGAGAATAGTTGTGCTAGGAATTCTCTGTGTCCTGACAGAATGTTCAACACTGTTGGTGGCAGGTGCTTAAGTGTAGGGATTCACCTCAAATGTGGGAAGGAATAAATATACTTGAAAGATGTCAAAATGTCGCAAAAAATCATGGGAAGTAAGGATAAAGGCAGAAAGGTCTAAGGCTACTGGTGTCAGGAATAATGGTGAGGTGACTGCTCCTGATCGTTGAGAGAAAAGGCATTGTAGAAAAAGGCGCTAGTACATTTGGACTTGAGAAAAGGGAGGCTAGTGTATTTGGAACTTGTTGAAGTGTTGTCAGCACAGAGTGTTGGGGAATAAACACAGGATTACACAGGATAGAAGTTCAAAGATGTCTTCATGTTTGGTGATAGAAAGTTCATAATCTGATTAGAACATGATCTAATGTTTTACCTTAAAGCATGGTCCAAATGTGGATAATGCATTGTTAGGTATTAATATCAGAACTTGGTTTTGGTAGTGTTGATGGAGTTATTATTCAGAATCCTTCATCATGCCATAAATTCTATGCACATACAAGAAATAACCTTCCATCAAATGGCCGTCACTAACCATGATACATTCATGAAATCCATAGTACAATGGTATGTAAAGTAATTACAGCTTCTGGGTCAACATCTACATCTATAGGCTTTTCTTTTCATTTAGGTAATGACCATTTGGGTACTCAATAATTATTCATTCAATCTTCAGTGCCACCAAGTAAGAAAATAAGTAAGAATTGTCATTCAACTTTGTACTCATGTTTCACATTATATATATATATATATATATATATATATATATATATATATATATAGCATATATTTTATTTAAGTATATGAGGACATATAACAAATGCAAACACACTTATTTAAACAAGTGCATATATGTACATAGAAATAAAAACACAGATGCACTTTCATATGCAGGAACTACGTATAAAATTATAGTCCATGAATCCACACACACACACACACACAAACATAATCAGAGAAAGGCCCACAGAAGTTGTGTTGATCACTTTCTCATCACTCGAACAAAATACCTGGGACCTGCATCTTAAAAAGAAAGAGGCTTATATATTTTCAGCAAGTCCATGTTTGAAAAATACTCAAAGTAAATGCTAATCTATTGTGGAACATATAATAGTGTACTTTGGATTATATGGTCATGTTATGAGTATTTATTGAATGGGTACATTAATCAGGCAATCAAAATAAAACTATTTCTGATATGCAATAGGTATTTAAGTATGCACAAGTCTATCTGTGTATGGGCATGTGTATATGTTGAGGAGACAATAAAATATTCTGAGGAACAAATAATGATGATTTTATATATATATAGTTGCTGTAAGAGAGTGTTTGCTGTGTTTATTTTAGCTACATAGCAAGCCCTGCTATTTATTTTGAATATTCATTACAATATGTTTATACACTTGATTATACAATATGATGTACCCTGTCTTTCTAATCACTATTAGAGGTAGCTATGTTATATCATTATTGCTACATTATAAATTTTTACTTGTCTTATCCTATTCTAAGTCTTGATTTATATGTTTTTATTGAATACACAATTGGCTCAGTTTATTACTTAAATATACACACTCTGCTGAAACAATGCTAAATAATACTAATTGATTTGATGTGAGGATTCACGATTCAATCCTGAATTTTCCCCCATTTTATTGATGTGTGTGTGTGTTTGTGTGTATCAGTAATATAATAGTTACAATAAGTTTGAGAATCTTGTGCATACATATTTTAAAAACCCCTTTCCCCTCTCCTTTTGATGCTCCCATTCCCCACCCCCCCAACACCTCACTCATTTTATTCTGCAAATTGTCTGTATTCTGGGTTTATTATACCAGGGAAGCTATGAGGTATTTAACTTTCTTAAACTAGCTCCAGATTTTAATTCCACATTGCTCAGCTAAAGACGATGTTGTCTGCTAAACTGTGCTCTCAAATTCAGGTCCTAGAGGATTGGCTATCTATGGAATTGTGTTTGGAGTTAAGGTCCTTGAGAGGTAATCACGGGAAAAAAAAAGAGATCAAATAAGTAGGTCCTGAATCTCACTGGACTCTTGGTTTGTAAGGAAATAGAGAAAGATTTCTGTGCAACACCTTCCAGTCCCCCATTTCTACACACATTGTATGAGGAGAAAGCAGGAAAATAGCTAGGAAGAGAGACTTCACCTGGAACCAAATACCAGACACTTTGACCTCAAACTTCTTGACTCCAGAACTGTGAATGGATAGAATTTTGTATGGAAGCCACAACGTCTGAGATATTTTATCTCGCAACCTGAGCTTAGAGAATGTCTCTCTTGATAAGAAAGTGCTGACAATGATTAGCTGAACCAAGTCATAATGATTAAGGAGTATGTCTGTGGGATGACGGTGCCAGTGATGATGTGCCCTTCCGGATGTGCAGGGTGACGTGACGGTCCGAAATTTTTTTTTCTGAAATAATTCCAAAATATAGAGTAAGTCTCCTCTGAGTGACGTGGAAGGATACCCTTGCTCAGCCTCACGGGGACCTCTGAGGTGGCTTCCTGCTTCCTATGCTGTGAACAGCCTCTCTGCAGCTGGGCCTCCACCGTCTTCCTCTCTCATTGCTGGCCCTGCTCCAGGGAACAGAGACCTTCTGAAACTGTGAGCTGAAATAAACCCTCTGTCTTTGAAATTGTGGGTGTGAGTATCTCAGCCCAGTAACAAAAAATAGCTAACACAACATCCTGGTAGGCACTTCAGGCTATTGTCATTTATATGCTGTGAGCTGCCAAAGAGCACGCTCAGCCTTGCAAATGCCACTGACATTTCTTCTTCCAGAATTTATAGCACATGGAAGCTACACGCGTAAAATGTAAACAGGGCTGCATACATGGTGCATAAGAGAGAAACATAGAATCCTCTCTCTCCATCAATAAAGTGAGCTCAAAACTGAAGACTTGCCACTGGTTTTTTTAAAGGGAAGGAAGAGTATTGAGCACAGTATTTTAAATACAAACTTTTTTCAAATTATAATAGTCTTGGGTTTTTTTTTTCATCTGTTTTCATAATAAAAAATCTTGTATGCCTTATTAGGTCCCTGTGCTTGATAGGAGATCATTAAGTTGTATTTCTTGCTTTGGCATTCACTTTTTAGCTTATTGCTTTCCAATCATTTTGTATGTATTTCTATCCTAAAATGTGTTCTTTTTAAAAGCACATCAAGGCATCTAGATAAAGGTGATATTCTCTTTGACCATCAACTCTCTGCCCAATACATAGTCTACTCCAACTATTTGCAAGCCACACACGCACGCACACACACACACACACACACACACACACACACACACACACACACCTCTTTTCTGGCCCATTTCCTATTGTTTATATGGTAATTCTCATCACTTTGTCTTCTGTACATTGAAATTTCTTGTTGTATTTCCAGTTGTTGTCCATATTTGTCTTCTTGAAAATATTCTTTCTCCTTTCTCTCTCTCTCTCTCTCTCTCTCTCTCTCTCTCTCTCCCTCCCTCCTCTCTGTCTCTTTTTCTCTTTCTCTCTCCTCTTTCTCTTTCTCTCTCTCTCTCTCTCTCCCCCTCCCCTCTCTCTCTCTCTCTCTCTCTCTCTCTCTCTCTCTCTCTCTCTCTTACCTTCTGAGAGCAAGGCCAGAAATTCCCACTAAACTACATGCCATGCCCATTTTATTTTGAGACAGGATCTTACTACATCAGTAATTTGTCCAGGATTGCCTCGGTCTCGCAGAGTGCTGGGTTGCAGACACTACACCAGATTTGCAAAGACTTTTCTTCAGGTATATTTTGAAATCTATAAATCTCATTAAATGCTGTTGTTAAAGAATTCTGCCCACTTAGAAAATCGGTTCCACCAATGTTTCCCAGGTACTTGAGCCCCTCACCTCCTCCTCAGAGGAGTCATAATCTTTTCTGAGACCCTGTGTATGTAGCCTAAAGAATGTTCTCAATCTATTGAACATATAGTCAGTCAATGGAAACAGCTTTCATTTTGAAAAAAGGCCAATTATGTATTATTTTCATTATTATTGTCCAATTATTATCTTACCATCATTCCATTAATTTATGCACTAGTTGTTGTTGAACTCACTGCCTTGTATTATAAATCTCTGACTTAAAATTTAACTGTACTGTTTAAAAATATTTCATGATGAAGAATTTAGTGTATCCTTTGTTCCATTTTTCTAAGTCACTATTATCACCCTTAGAATTTCAATTATTCTTATTGTTTCAAACAATTAAAGAACAGTCACTAGGCTTGACTTGCTCGTGTTCTTACAGTGTGAGTAGAAAATGCATTTGCTATTTGCCACCACTGAATTCAGTCACAGGGGAAGGAACAGAGATTTGGTATTTTTTACATGTTAACACATTGCAGCTTTCACGGGAACTGTGAGAAAAAAGAACACAGGCACAGATGTGTGAATGTTAGCTGGTAGAATTAATGTAATCGAATTAGAAATCAATAGATTTCACTGTGAAATGAGAATTAGTCTGAATAAGGAGGAGTTTGATGAGAACCGCCAAGACAACAGGGTAAGCACACATGACACAAAGCGTTCACCAATGCATAGAAGAATAAAGCCGACCTGTGAAGGGGCTTCGCGGGGTTCACACTCTAACATAACACCAGACGGATGTGAGATGGGACTGTGCAGAGGTCGAAGAGTGTCGGGAGATGGAGGAAGGGTGCAAGATCAATTAAGAGGTCCCAAGTCATTAAGCCATCTTGAAAGTATTTCATCTTTGCTGAAAAACATATTTGGTTATTACTTCTGACCTGGGGGTGATCACATGTCAATTACTTCCAGGCACCCATCTTTATAAAGGCTTTCATGATTAAATACATAATAAAAAGGTTAGATTTTCAAACAGGAGGCATCATAAGTGCTCATTTTTCTTTAGTAAGTTATAAAAAAATTGTCAGAGGTTAAATTACAATGGCACAGGATTAAATAAATGAAAAACCTATAATTACAATAAAATTAGCCCGATGTGGCACCTTTATGAATAAATACAGACCATATTAATGTCAGTTACAAGTACTATCTGAAAGTTGTCATGGCATTGTTTTTATGCTGCCGGTAGTTACACATGTAAAAGTTTAAAAACATATATTTATTCAATAGAAGGGAGACATTTTTGTCACAACAGATTTCTTTATATGACTTACAAACAGAAATTTACATGTGGATTTTTCAGAAGTTTGTTATGATTCTAGAATATCTTATGCTAAATCAAACAAATTTCATGAATCAAAAAAATACAAAGTTAAATGACCTCTAAGTATTAGGTGCTAGACAATTCAAGCCTCAAAAATCCCTTGATTGCAACTGATATGAGTTTTAAAATAACCTGGCTTTGGTAGGCTAATTGTAAAAGATTAGTCCATTTATCTGAGCTTGTTAAACACTGCAGTAGACTGGAACCAATTAAATAAATAACTCTAATTCTGTATTATTAACTTCAAAAAGTCTTCAGTTCCCATCACTGCCATGCTATGATAAGTCATTTTCTTCAAAGCCTAATTCTTTGCACCCACAAAGGAAGCTACAATCTGGTATACTTTGGAGGACTCAGCATAAAGCGGATAAAATCTAGTCCCTTGAAATTTCCACCGTTGCCCTATACACAGGTTGAATAAAATAACAAATTAAAGTTTTACTCCTTAATTCTAAGTAAAACTGTAGCAAAACCAAAACGCAGTTCAAAGTTGCTAATTGCTTGCATTCACAGAACTAAATCTATTTCTGGATCTCAAAGATGACCCTATGTTTCATAATTACATTCAATCGGTATTTCCAGTCTTACCACCAAACAGCCAGTGCCAACTCAGAAGTTATGACATAGCACAGAAAATTAAAAATGGATGAACATCGTTCAGAGATTTCCGGTCATTGCTCACCACATAGGTATTTGATACAAATTTGATGCATATTTTCTAATCCACTGTAGCCTAAGTAGGAATATTAGCCTTACTGGCTTTATGTCAAAATTCAACAGGATTTCAGAGGCTAAATTCTTCCATCAAACTTTATCTTTTCTGTTCTGGTGAGAATTGAAATGATATAAGTAATGTAAGAGGTTAAAAGAACCATTCAAAATAAAATAATTCCCAAGGGAAAACTACTGTTGACTCATTGAACATTTTGATTGGAAATTAAATATTGACTCATCTCCCATTTGTACGTGGGTCATGGTACTAACACAGATGAACGTTTAGATATTTGATGCCATTATTTATTTTTTAACTGTTGACAATTTTCTGTTCTCATTTATTTGTCTGTCTTACAAACATAACTTACGTCACTGCATTATGACAACCTTATTTTGATGACTAATATATTTTACCTGAAATTCTTTTTTCTTAAGAACATTTTGCTTATGAATAACTTAGAAAAAAATGGGCTAATAAAATCCTAGGATTACTGGAACAGCCATCATTCCCTGATACCAGAGAGTCCCGCTCCCAGTAGCTACACCACCGTGTCGATGCCCCATCCTTCCGGAAACAAGCGAAGGGGTACCGCAGCGGAGCTGGGCAAAAATTACGTAATTCAATCGCAGCGCCTTCTTTCTCCCGAGTGCATAGCACCACGTGAGTAGTCTAACAATAATTACAGGGAAATGAGCGAGGAGATCTTAATATACTGACAGAAGACGCAATATTTTCTTGTTAAAAATAGAGTTTTGTGCATTGGCAGCTTTGAGGCAAATGGCAAATCGTCGCCTAAAAGGCCTTGTCTGCCTTGGGAAGATGAGGTGGGAAGAAACACAGGAGATTGCATGGGCAAAGGTAAGGAATTGGGGAAAGGGTTAGTTGGAAAGCACCACCTCATATAAGAACAAAACGGTGGATACAGTGAGAACGGAAGGGTCGCAGTGGTCACCTTCCTGAGACCAAGCGGAAGGCTACGTCGGTCCCTGTCTCCTTTGTGTTGACAGCTCAGGATTTCTGCACCAATTCCTTCATGCACATGCAGTGATAGATGCTTCTGATCGCCTAAGTAACCTTGCCCACATTCTAAGGAGGGTATTCCAGACCCATAGAAAACTCAGAAAGTGACTTATTAATGTTCAATGCTACAGACTTTGATAGAAACAGATTCACACTTAAGCTGGGGTGTAAATGATTTTTTAAATTAATTACCTAATTAATTAATTAATTAATTTTGAGACAAGGTCTCTCTCTCTGGAACCCAAGCTGGTCCAGAACTCACTATGGAACCCATGATGGACTTCGACTCATGGTACTCCTTCTGTCTGTGGCTCCTGAGTGCTGGGATTACCACTCCCAGTTTCTGTGGTGCTGGGGAATCGAACTCGGGTACCTAGTGCGTGCTTAACACGGGCTGGCCAAGCGCCTTAACAACCTAGCTATTCCTCCAGCCATGATTTTATTTTTTAAAAATTATTTTTATAGCTATTAGAATCATTATTTTTAGGCAATTTCTGCTACATCCTTGGGATAGGCATGATGAAATAAACCATGAGAGAAATGTATAGATTTTTAAAATTCTGTTACAATACTGTTGTGAATGAAGTCAATAATTACGTGATTTCCTTCTGAGACCAGGAGTCTGTAGTTAGAACCTGCTGCTAAATTTATAGTGTGCAATTTTACTATGTTCTACATTTCGCATCTATTCAACTTTTTTACAAATGGGTCAACTTTCACCAGTTCAAGTTTCTCTATCTAATTGGAGAATGTTTAGCAAAATTCCTAGCAAGCCTTGTTTTGGTTTTTTACTGGTCTTACTATTTGACATGGAGTTTTGAGGGTGGTGTTAGCCTAACTATGGAAGCTTCAGTGCTCTTCCTCATGGTGGGGCGTTACCAGGCTTTTGAGCAGCAGTGGCAGTGACCCAGAGGTGTACCACTCACTTGAAGGACCTGTGTGTCTCTCACATTGTTTTCTAAAATAAATCCCCTTTCAATCTGGGTACTTAGAGATAATGACATTCTGATGCAATGGCATTTCTGAGAAAGAAATAGTTTGATCTTTTGAAAAATACTAAGTATATTTCTTAGAAAAAAAGTGAAGTTATACATAAATACATTAAGAGCATGACAAATTTAATGCACGATTAAACTGTCGTATAAATGCATATTTATATATTTGCATAGTCCCAGCTTTCTTTGTTATCAATTTCCTCAAGTTCACATGAAACACAGCCAATATCTGATTTGAATGTTATACAATGAAGAATAAGCTATCATAGCAATTATTTGCATATATTAATTAGTTTAGCAATAGATAAGGCACTTTTGTACTTAATTTAGTGATATTACCTTAGGTGAGTACTTAGAATTCAGCATTTTATAATGATTGTTCTGTGTTGATCAGCGAAATTGAAGAGAATTCTCTTTTTCTTATTATCTCCACCTAGTTTCATAATTCAATTAATTGGGGTGCAAATAAAAACTCTACGGAGTTTGAAATTTATTCTCTGAGAGATTGTGAGAAACTGTTGAACTAAAAATTTCTCTGAATTCTGATATCCCTTATAAAATTTGCATATTTATTCCCACTAATTCTTTTTAAGACGTAGGTATGACAGCACAACCAAAATGAGGTGTGCATCGAATCACGAGGGCGGCTCTTCCGCCTTGGATGCTTTCTCGTGGGTCATGAACGATGAAATTTTTGAAACAGAAATATTTCACTCTCCCTTCCAGGGTTTCTGCTTCCAGTACATAATTGTTTCGAAGATGGTGCTTATCATTTTACCTGTATTTCTCACATCCCCATTCTTTCTAAAAAATCTTTTTAGCTGGGTGTAGTGAAGCAAGCATGTCCTAGCACACTGAGAAGCTGAGTTGGGAGGATGGTAGCCTCAAAACCAACCTGAGCAACTTGGCAAAAAAAAAAAAAATGTGGGAATGCAGCACAGTGTGAAGGTCCCAGGTTCGATCCCCAGTACAAAAATAACGATGACAAACAAACTTGATGAAGTTACAGCTCGAACTAGTAAGTTCACTGAAGCCTAAATGTGTATGAATTTTTTGAAGGAAGGGAATCAAGAAAAATGAATAATTTTGTTGATAAACATAAAAATCTCTATCCTTACACTACTTACGTCCTAAAGAATTTTATTGTATGACAGAAGATGTCCGAATAAGAAGACAAAAAAATGAATCATTAACCTGTTAAAAGAAATGTAAAGTTATTGCATATTAATTTACATTCAATGTAAGATGCATATCGTCTGTCATTTGTCTATCATTTATTTTTATCCAAATTAAAGTACCCTAAATATTACAAATGCAGAATACATTTTCAATATATTATTACATGATGAGTACTATTTATAGTGAATTAATGCGCCAACATTTACAAATTTTTCTTTTGAAAAACATGACAGAAAAAAATTTGTCATAGTAATATTTAGCAATGTTTTGATAAAAATATTCACAGATAATTACCATTATTTTTCTCAGATACTATTCCAATAAAGTTTATTGTTTCTCACACTTCTAAGAAGTAATTATTATCTTCCACATTTTTGTGCGGGAGGGAATTTGAGCATTAAAATCTTTATTATATTTTTGTAGTCAAAAGTTGTAGACTTACAACTTAATCACTGGACAGTTCATATTATCTAGTTAATTATTAATTTCGCTAATGCTAGATATATCTCAGTGGTAAAATGCTTGCTTTTTACGTGCACAATTTTGCACATCACAAAAAGTAAAACTAAAAATAAATAAACAATAAGTGATTTCATTGTTTCTCAGCATTTTCTATAAACCTCTATAAGTGAAACCAGTCCAAGTTACATCAATTCTACTTGTACTCTACATAGCAAAATCTGAGCAAGTAAGTTCATATTTGACTAACATGACAGGGTGATTAAGATATATAACTTGCCAAAAGCAAACAAATATTTAGGGAAAAAAATATCCCATATTTTAGCCTGTCAAAAGAAGTGTACTTTCCAAATGCCAGAAAATTCAGCTCATCGTGTCCATTCTCTTCAAGAAAATTGATCAACAAGCCTAAAGTCGGAAAAAATTCATCAATAAGAGAAAGTGAATCCAAGTTAGGGCTTCATTTGAATGGCTGTATTTGACATCTTTACAAGATAACATTTATAATGATGGAATTAGAGTATTAGAAGTTTCCTGAGTAGATAATTTTCTCAGGCTGAAAGATAACAAGGAAATTATGGTAATCTAGATCGTCATTATTATGAAAATCATCCGTGAGTGGTTCTGAGTAATTTCAAAGAAAATGGAATACGATAGTGGTTGTCCTACAGAGATTTGCATATTGAAATTAATTGTCGCTTTTCTGAACACATATATCACAAAAGATCTGAAGAACATTTAAGTACCACTAGACAAAAATTACTAAAAAATGGGAATCTATCATCCGTTCTGCAGGTAACTTTTGAGGTGTAACTCTGCTGGCCTGTTTTCCCTAACTGCTTTACATTTGTCTCAGGTTCGTCATTTACTCACAGAAAGAAAGCACGGTGATGCCTGTTGTTGGTTTTCAGGTTTCGCCTTAGAGACATGCTGATGCTTCCAAGTTTCTGTTTTCACAGACAGCCTTTTTACTGATTTCTTATATAATTTTCAGGAGCATTCTGCATGTTTATTACCTTTCCTGAAAATAAGAATTTTTTTACACATTTGCAGAAATGTGAAGATAACCATAACCTCTGCTGGCCAGTTTCCCCCATGTCCATTTTCGTTACTGAAGTCTGAACATAGCTGTACTGATGCGTTATGAGTTAAGTAAACAGAAATGTGGATTACTTAGATGTTTCCACCATCATCTTGTTTTAAATTATTGCCATGATTGACCTTGTTTATAATTGCTAGGCATACTTGGAGATGTGTAAAATGCAAATGTCATAGATCAGGAGACATGAACATCACGCATCACTGGTGTTAAATCAAGTCTCTCTGTCTGTCTGTCTATACATACACATACAGAGAGAGAGAGAGAGAGAGAGAGAGAGAGAGAGAGAGAGAGAGAGAACAAATTGACTGGTAGGCCTAACATGTAGGGCAGCATTACATGCAAGTTATCTGTGTGATGTACATTTCCTAATAGATGTGTCTGCTTCCACATCCGTCAGCACTTCATGTGAACCCTTCCAACATAAGATTGCTTTATTTTGTTTTTATCTTTTTCCAATCTGTTTAAAATTTAATTTGCATTTATCTTTCTACAAGTCAGGTAGAATATTTTTGTATATCATTAAACATGTATTTTCTGAAAACTCTCTATCTTTCATTCATTTTTATTTACCTTTCCATTCAATTCTCATAAACGTGCAGAAGTTCCTTATGAGGAAGAAAGTCTCCTTTTTATGAAATCATGAATTCATCATCATGTAAATGAAAATGTCAGTCCATATTTTTCACTTGTTTTTGCTATTCCTACGTGTGTGGGAAGTCCATATGTCACCTCATTATGACAGAATACTTCTTAATTCTTTGGTTCTGTCAAGGCTGTTGTGACTTGTAGAGGCCTCTGCTGAGTTAACAGGTAGGATAGAGGTAGCAAACCAAACTTTGCTGACATGTGTGGTATTACACAAGGGCCCTTTGGGGTCCATACGGAGCAGGAGTTTCCTCTCCTTCCATTACCCTTTCAGCCTGGTCATCATAATGAAGAAATGGACAGGACAAAGGACAAGGCAGCTGGTCCCGCAGACTGAGACAGAACCTTGAGAAAACCTTTGCTTAGGGCAGGCAGGCAGCTTGACCCAAAAGATGTCAGCTTATGAGGAAAACAAGAAAGAAAAATAAGCCCTCTGCTGCCCTCTCTGAGGCTTGGGTAGTGAGCGTACACCGCGACAGCTGACACAGTATTACATCATCAGTGCTTCCCAATTTCGATAGCTTTCAAATCTCTTTTTAATTTAAAAATAGTTTGAATTTATTAACCAATTTAAAAATAATTTCTGGGATTTTTATGCTACTGAGATAGGCTTAACCAATGAGAAAGGAAATTAAAATTAGATATGCTATATTTATTTTACTGCACTTTAATTAATTATTCAATATCTCTACATATTCTACAAATTAATTAACAGATATAATAAAACAATCCATTTTACTATAGTGAAGATACTATCCAGGGATAAATAAGACTTAAAAGGCATTTTTATAAAGAAGTTTTAAATTAGTGCTTTTTATTGAAAAAAAATAAAACTTTAGTATTTAAAAATAAAACTAAAATTTTAAACTGATATAAAAAGCTGAAAACATATAGAAAAATAATTTCACAGATCAATTATATTATTACATACTAAAGGAAAATAATCCTAAGTAGTAGAACAGAGAATCAAACTTTATGATATCCGTGCATAGCCATCAATTAGAGCTTATTGTAGATCGTATTTTGGACTTAGACTATTTCACTTCCTACCTCAATAAATGAAAGTAAAAATTTTTATTACATTTTATGTATACAAGATGTAATTTAAAAGGCAATACTAGCTCCTTATGAAAACTTTAATTAAATGAGAACAGATAATTATTTTTATAGTAGATGAAATGTATTTCTATGTCTTTTTTGAACAAAATAAAGTTTCTGTAATACCTGTCTTAATGAGAGGAAAACATACAGGACTTCAGAGAAAGCACTTTTTTAAAAAAATTACTGTAAGAATCAATCTTATCTTCTCTCACTATTCCTTGTCTTCTAAATCTAGATCCTTTTAAAAAAAAAAATCCCTAAGTGTAGAGGTGTCTGTGTAGATGAGGACTGTGCGTGTGTGTGTGTGTGTGTGTGTGTGTGTGTGTGTGTGTGTGTGCACGACTCCAGCTGAGAGGTACTCTACCAATTCTGAGTTCAAGGAGTTCTTGCATCCTTAGTTTTGCCATCTCATCTAAACTTTATTTCACACACACACAAAAAAAGTCCTGGGTCCTAACTCTGTCCCACTTTTCCATACCATGAGCTATGGAAAAGAAAATCTCTATTCACTTTTAAGTTCAGAAATCAGTTTTGCACTTGCTGGGTCTAGAGGTCAAAGAAGTAAAATTGACATGCTGAATATCGTTAATTGTCTTTTGGGTCATCAGGCAAAATGTTCAATTAAGGCTATTGAAATATGATTATTCATATGTCCCAAGTTTGGAAACACATGCATGTATATAACTGTGTACATGTACATACACATACACATTTATTTACAGTCCAACAGTCTCATTGTGCAGGGGCATTTGATATTGAAAGTGTACCCTAAGCTCCTTCTTCTATTGACTTTTATATTTTGCAAGAAGTTACCTTTCTAGCAACTTTAGCAAAAGTAGGCACTGACAGCAAATTTGCTAAATTTTAAAAACAATGAGGCTGTTCAAACCATACCTGCACACTGCTTAAGTGATCTGTTTTGTGATTTCCTTAAATAGACACAGAACAAAAGAAAAATGATAGAAGAGACACGGGAAATTTCACTAAGAGAACGCAAGCAAGCCTCAAGAAATTGTCTCAATATTGGTAATTAGGACATATAAATGATTTAAAGTGACAGGCAAGTTTCTTGTTGCTGTTGTTTTAAGACCCAAATGGGAAGGTGACAGCAATTAGGGCAAAAATATGAGCCTTACCTGAGAAAAAGACTGCGGTGGTGACGCGGTGGTAACAGGAGGCAGCTATTAGCTACTGGCCTGGGAGTGGGCAGACACGGCAAGTGCTTCATGGGAACTATTAGACGCAGTTCCGACCAGGCACAATGAGTCGGGATGGGAATGTTCCACCTCAGCGTAACCGTCAACCCTTACGATGCTTTAAGTTTCCAAAGCACTTTCACATGTTGCTCACTGATCCCCACAATAAACCCCAAAGTAAAGTAACATCCCCCTAACCACTGTGGAAATGAGGCTTAGACAGATGGAGTTCTCTGCTACATATTTAGTAAGGTCAGAGATGAGGTTTAAGTCCAAGTGTTCTGAAGCCAAAACCTGAGTTTCCTCTTCTACTGCAGGGTGTTCTGAACAGAAGCAATTTCAGCTGCCATTGGCATTGGGGAAGAAATGACAGTATCTGGAGAGTTGCAAATTATTTCAGAGGAGGTTAAAAAATAAAACACGTCCCCAGTAAGTCCCCAGTGCAAGGAAGAATAGTGAAAATTAGGACAACCATATATTTTGAGGCACCATTACTAACACTTAGGGAAGCTTTATATATGCATATTGAGTGAATTAACATACATTTATTGAATAAATTATTGAATGAAAGTTTATAACATGTTGAGATGACATGGGTTTGTTAAGAAAAAAGAAGCTATACAGAATCATCGTAAGAGAATATCACTGGCAACAAGTTTAATGTGAGAGTTAAAATATTTGGAAATATGAGGAAAGCTTCTAAAGGTACCTTTTTTGAAATAAAGTCATAAATCAAGTATGAGAAATGATCACTTC
Source organism: Ctenodactylus gundi (assembly GCA_004027205.1). NCBI lineage: Eukaryota > Metazoa > Chordata > Mammalia > Rodentia > Ctenodactylidae > Ctenodactylus > Ctenodactylus gundi. The sequence goes on from PVKB01002797.1 coordinate 59,369, forward strand.
AAATATAAAATTATGAAACTAGTATTTATTTTATAATATGATTGTGTCATGTCTTAGCTGCAGGAAGACTGCTGGCAGAACTATATTATCTTGCCCTTGAGTGGGATTTTGCAGATGAGACAGAATTCTTCTGAAATCTTTTGTGATTTCTCAGTGTTTCATTATTAGTGGCCTTGATTTGATGTTATCTATTATAAACAATAGAATGTTAATTAAACATATTGTATACACGTCACTTTTTCTCAAATCCTTTCCATCTCTTTATATTTTTTTACATTTTATTTTATTCCTTTTTAATTGTTTTTCTTTCTTTGCGTTTTTGCTTTTTTTTTTTCCTCTGAAGACATTGTGCACCCCTTCACTTTGGTCTTCATTTTTGTAACTGTTATGCTAGCTTATTTCAAATCATCTCGCACGCTATTGACGTGGTTTCTGAGTTTTTCTGATTTATGGTTTTGCAGTTCTGCCCTCTGTTGCGTTGTTAACTTATTTTAGCTTCATTTTTTTAACATTCCACCGAATTTCCCTTTCTTCTGTGGTTGTGACCCGCCTTCCTTTTTTTTTTTTATTTAGGGGGATTGCTCTATTCACCTTGTTTTCTTTAGTTTTAATAAAGTAAGGGATCAAAAGATTTAATTTTGTGCACATCAAAGTGGGTTTGAGACATTTTAGGGAGGAAGACCGAGTGGGAAGGGAGCTCAGGGTGCGCAGGCCCACTGTCACGCCCAGGCCCTCTGTACGAATCGCCCCTTGCTAGAAGCTTCTGTCCCTCACGCTAAGCACGGATCTGTTTCCCTCACCCTTGGACCCTACTGTTTCTGTTCTGACTCACTGGGACTCTCGTCATCGTTGGCTTCCTCCCTGTAGGGGGCGTGCTATGGGCACATTTTGGAAATTCTGTGCCCTTCAGATTCCTCTTGCCAGTCATCCATACATCACAGACCTACATTAGTCACCTACAATTTAGTCCTTATAAATTAATTTTAAAATCTGTTCTCAAGCTGCCCTGCTTCGTGTTTCAGTGACCATGTTCACGTGCTCCGTAATCTCATACTTATTGCATAGTTCGCTCCTCCTTTGCCCTAAAGGGATGTGCTCAAGGCTGGCGGTGTCTCTCCAACACATAACCTGGGACAGTATCGGGAGATGGGTTACTAATCACGGGGACTCCACTCACGTGATAAATCGGTGCCATTGTTGTGGCAGTGGGTTAGGCACCCTGGGAGCACCTTTGCTGGAAGCGCAAGGTTTCCTGCAAAGCAGGGTGGGGCATGCCAGTAATCCCAGCACTAGGGCGGCAGAGGCAGGAAGGGTGTGAGTTCTAGGTCAGCCAGGGCTATACAGTGAGCTCAAAGCCTGCCTAGATTCCATTGTAAAGCTCTATCTCAAAAAAGAAAAGGAAAGGGAAAAAAGAAGGAAAAGAGAAGAAGAGAAAGGAAAAGAGGATATCAAAAAAGTAGACAAATGAAATTTAAAAATTCAGCCTTTCTTAGGCCCAAGTCGCTTTCCTGTCTGCTTTTTGCTGTCTTAGAGCTGCTCTGCTGTTAAGACGCTGCCCAGTGGTGCGCCCAGCAGAGGGCCTAGCAGGTACAGGGCCCTGGCCTCGATCTCTCCGGTCTCCAGACCTGTGAGTTGAATGAAATCCTACTGTTTATAAGTTACCAGTCTGACATAAGCTGCTTCAGCTCCACAGAAACAGCAAGCTGACAGCGCTCTGGTCTTGTCCTAAGAGATTTTTCCTTCTTTCTTTTTGACAGTATTTCTCTGTAGTTCAAGCTGGTGGTAAACTCACCGTGTTGGCAGGCTAGCCTCCAGCTCACAGCAATGTGCCTGCTTCAGACTACCAAGTGTTGGATTACAGGTGTGCGCCACCTTGCTCAGATTATGTAATGCCCAGGAATCAAACTCAGATCTGTGTGCTTCATAGGCGAGTACTCTGACTGTTGTGCTATTACGCCAGCCCTTTAATAGATTTCTTGGCTCAACTTGGAGCTTTGCTTGTTCTGATTTCCAAGGAGCAATCCATTTTTCTTGCACAGACGTGATCCTTCCTCTAGTCCCCCTATCTCCCTAAACTTTTCTTCATGATAGTTTACTTTGACGTTAGTGTTTGTCAGCTATCCTTAACAATTGCATTCGCTTTGGGGATCTGGGGCAAACACATGTCCCTCATCAGTTTTGCTTCCTTTTCCTTTTCCTACCCCTTGTCCCACGATTCCCTTCTCACGTCTAAAGAGTCTACCACCATGTTTCCTACTCACTCGCCTTCATTTTTCAGTTTTAAATTATTTTGATATTGTTTTTCAGTGTGATTTTAGCTTTCTGTGTGTGATTCCTCGCTCTTGGCAGCGTAGTCTCATGTTCAATTAGGGCCTTACCACGCAATCCTCGGTGGTGCAACCAGCTTATTACTGTCGTGTACTTCGAGTCCATTAAGAGGAGAACCCCCCTCATGTTATTGATATGTATAAGTGCAAAACACAAAGGCATATTGATCTCGAGTATTTTGTGCACACACACATTATGGAAAAGCTACAAATCCTTCCCTTCTCTCTTCTCTAAGAAGGATAACTTTTTAAGATTAATACAGTATAATAAACACCTAATTTTTTATAGTTGAACTATGCACAAACACACACACACAAAGATCATATTTGGGCATCGATCTTTTTCTCACACAACACTCTTTGCTTGAACATTTACTGGTCTCACAAAGTCACGTTATTTATTTAGTTCTAAGATAAATGTTACCATTTTATCCTTTTCCTTTAAATATTCCCGGTCATCTCTCCTATTGTGGGACTAAACAATAACAAAAAAAAATTCTTTAGCAAATGCCAACTTGAAATATAGAATAACGACTGAGAGGCACAGCTTTGCAGCTCCAAGAGAAAGAATACCAGGCTGGGAGGGGTCAGGCATAGGGACCCACGGAGCCACAGCCGCAGCACCGGCTCTTGCTGCGGTTATGGAGGAGTATCGTTGCATCCGGAGGAAAGGCAAGTCGAAACAGGTCATTTCAGAATGCAGGCAATGCTGCCACATATGTAACTTTGCCAAAAACTACTGTACTCGTTACCAAAATTTAAATAGGGATTCTTCTTGCAATTCTAACCATGTGTAATGATTCAATCATAGTCTACAATAACTATTGTAGCTTGGAGTTACATAGATGAGCATAAATCAAGTTTCGGCTAATGACAAACAGAATGTGGCATCATCAAAAAATAATTCACCTCCGCTACATCTAATTCCTCCCCTGTGAAAGGCTGTTGAAGTGAGATACACCTTTCAGCCATGTATATGGTCAGCTCCTGCCGTTCACCTGTTAGCTCTAGCAACGCCCTCAACTCAGAACAGGAAGGAAAAACAAAACAAAAAACCCACGTGACTGAGCAGGAATGCTTACCAATACCGGTTTCTGAAGGTGAATCTTTCGTGCACTGTTAATGTTTTTATACAGAAAAGCAGAAAGACAAAAGAAAAATGTAGGAAAAATTAGAGTGTACATAGAGCAGGCTGGAATTTCCTTCACCGCCTTCAAGGAACTGCCCTGACTAAACACTGCTCGTTAGCTTTGGGCTCCAACCCATTTAAAGACTGTGTTAGTCTGAGTCCGAAGAATGTCCCAGCAGGACCGGGAAGCATCCAGTGTTGCCGCAGTTTAGCGGGCAAAGGCTGTGGCTGGCAGGGACCTCAGAGGTGACCAGGGCCCAGAGGACCCGATGGTGGGGAAGTGAACTTTTACCGAAATAAATGGGAAGCGATTATTGGAGCCAAGGGCATAACTGAAGTTTGTTGAAAAATGTTGTGAACATGATACAGATCTAGATTTCCTGCTGATTGACTATAAGGTCAAAGAAAGGATTGTTATAAATCTTTCTCTGAATATATTTTAAGAGGAAACAGAAGAAAAAAGTAAGATGGTGTCTCTCTTGATCTGGAAGGAAGTGCTGTATGACAGAACCCATGGTTAGCGATAGGACACGGTTCATTTGAAAATACTTCAAATGATTTTAGCTACTGTAATGCACGTGTATGCATGCATACGCACACACACCTGCACACATGCACACACACAGACACATCACTAGATACAAATCAGGGAAGTTTTAGGGATGGTAAGTATGTTTAGTACTTTGGGTGAGGTGATACCATTTTGGGCCTATCTGTCCAAACTTATCAAAATGTACACTTAACTCAAAAGCAATATCTTTGTGTGTTTGGAATTGAACCCCTGGTCTTTGCAACTGAACTATAACCCCAGCCTTTAAATATTTATTATATTTATTTCTTTATTTATTTAGAGACAGGAACTTTTAAGCTCCTCGGGCTCAGCTAAACCTTGAAATCTTCCTGCCTCAGCCTAGCAGGGTGCTGCAATTATAGGGAGGCACTACCACACTCAGCTAATGAGTTCAATTTTGACTAAGTCTAAAAAATCAAAAACAAAATTTAAAAAGGAAACAAATGGAATCAAGTTGTTATTTTCTCACCCGAGGAATCTGTAGCCAAACAATGGCTGAGTGGGAAAGCTTTTGAGTTGGGAAAGGCCCTGTGTGTGTGTGTGTGTGTCTGTGTGTGTGTGTGTGTGTGTGTGTGTGTGTGTGTGTGTGCTGGCCAGAAAAGAAGAAATGCCAAAGGCAGTGACCTGGAGGTCAGGTGTTAAATGGCTCTGAAAGAGGTTTATGTGCAGTGAACAGCGTGGGTGAGTTAGTCCAGAAAAAGAGCTGGGCATAAAGCATTCTAGGGAGGAAGTATGGTGGCGTTTCTGAGGGAAAGAATGCACAGGAAAGCTGGCACCAAGGAAAGAGGAAATTTGGGGGAAGTGACATCCTTCTGCTCAGCTAAGGGTCTGCATTTACAGAAAGAAACGTTTGGTAGTTGTGACTGTTGTTGATGAGCAAAGCGATGTTGGCCACTGACTTTTGAACCTTCAACAGAAACCAATAAAGTCATTTGGGAAAACATTTAAAACTCTACTCAGATTATTTTTTAATTAAAAAGATTTTTCCTTATTAAGTACAGTTACAGAAGTCCAAAATGAAAGTATCAATAAAATCTAACTCTGGGATATCGTGATTATATATCATTAACACTTGATACCTTTTTTGAAGTTTGGATGCTTAGAAATGGACTTACATACTTCATCACATGGTATACTGAGACATTAAAAGACATTGTAAAAGAATCTTAAAAGTGAGTTAGGGAATTTCTCACTACAGTGAGCTGAACGATCAGGGTGATCCCCTTATCCCAATGTGCAACATCTGTGACAACACAGCACACAGAATTCTGAAATTTCATAGATGTTTTTCTTTAATAATTGAAAGGAATCATTTTTCATCATCATCATCATTATTAATTAAATTTCTGAAAGCTCTAACCAATTGAATAACAAGAAGAAAGCATGTAAGGCAGCCCTGATACGAGTAGGAAAATAAATGTACTATGGTGAGAGAATTTTAGACATCATTTTAAAGTACAATACTCAACATTAACGACAGTAATACTAAAAATAATACATGAATTAAGAAACATGTTAATATAAAATTTTAAACACCAAAATCAATAACAAGAAGCAGAAATCATGACAAAATATTCTTGCAAGTTATATATTTTCTAATAAGTTAATAAAATTTTAAAATAACAACCAGTTTATAATGTACTATGCCTGTGTATGTATACATATGTATGTATATGTGTGTGTGCTGGTGTGTTTTTATAGTCAAAAATACCTGAATTACTTTTGAAAGAGTTCTAGAATTGACGCAGAATGATAATCAATAAACTATCTGTTTAAAAGTAAGATGACAAAGAAATTCTTCTTCAGTGACAACTACATTGAAAGATGAAAAGAATAGGTATCCTAATATTAATCTTTAAGCTTCCAGATATAAGTTTCCTCCATAAATTTCTCTATAGTGGAGGGAAACATGTTTTTACCATGCCTGCGAGCGCACACGTGACTGCTTGCGTGTATTTGTATACATGCTTATATTAAAAAAGGTTATGAACTATTTTTGGTATACTGGAAAAATAATGATCCAGAGTTTCTGATTCTTCCTTCCCAATATCCACAAACTCTGCCCTTAGAGTGTTTTTAATTCCAAGGCTCGATCTCATTTGTCAAGCAGGGAACCGAGTGCCCTTCTCTCTAGAATCAACCTGTCTTCAAATCCTGATGCTCTACCTCCTCATTACTCCTTTAATCTATATTCTTCTTTTCATTGCCCTTCTCAATCAGTACCTAAATTTATTCCCAAACTCTGCATGAATTACGACTCCTGCCTTCAAGCTCCCTCGCTGCTGCAGGTCCTCCAAATCCTCTGATAAATCCTCTCTCATCCTTCACTTTGCTTACCACACCACACGAAAAGTCAACGTCAGGAATATAGATTGGCAAATAAATTCTCTTTTTTTTAAAAAAATAGGCTTAATGTTTTTCCATTTCCTTTTAAATATATTGTTTTCTAATATCTCTGTCTTAACCCTGGTTATCTCTCTAATCTCATGTTTTTTTTTTACTTACCACCTATACCTTCATATTAAAAGTCATTATACACAATGGAATACTACTCGTCTATAAAGACAGATAGGTTGGAGGCTTTTGTAGGCAAACGGAGGCAACTTGAGACCATCATGCTCAGTGAAGTGAGTCAGAAGCTATACACATGCTTTAACAATTGTTTTGAGAAAAAATTCTGGGCTGGAGGATTAGCACAGAGGTTAGAGTATTTGCATAGCAAGTGCAAGGCCTTGAGTTCGATTCCCTAGGACCACATCAGTCACGTGTGGTGGCATACGCTTGCAATCTCAGCATTCAGGAGGCATATGCAGGGAGACTGCTGGGACAGCTTGGCCTGCACAGTAAGTTCAAGAGCAACCTAGACTACAGAGTGAGACTCTATCTCAAAAATAAGTAAATTAAAATGTGATATTGCCATCGTCTCTCCTGAATCTGCAAGATAGGAAGTGACACTGAAGACAATTCTATGTGGACCACTTGAGATTTTGTATTTCTTTACACGAAACGGCTCTGATTATCTTTACTTTAGAATATTTTTATGATGTTGGGAAGATACAAATGAGAGATAGTGTCTTATTCCTAAAGAAAGGAAAATAAATCGTTTATTGTTCAGCATAATGAAAACCTGTTTCACTCTGGTCAAAGATTGGCTTTACCGATCCTTTCAAGCTACCTGGGCTCCTTAACACACAGCGTCTTCCCCGTAGTGTGTCCGGCACACGCGCACACCTCCTTTCTAGGTCACTTCAGCTACTACTGCACATAAAATATAAGCTATGTATGAGAATTTTTTGAGAAATATATTTGTCTTATGTAGAAAATGAAATACTATATGCGTACTTTAAATTGTTTTAAGAAGAAATTTTATAACAAAGTGAGACTCTGTTTCAAAAAAGGAAGAAAATTTAATAATCAAATGTTACCTCTATCTCTCTCCAATCAAAATAATATGTGCAATTCTCTGTGAATCTCTAGGAATTTTCTATTTCTTGATGAACAGTGGGTCATTCATTACTATAAGTAAAAATGTTTCTTGTCTTTGATTCAGGAATCTTGTGTTCACTGTTAGCATCCACGTAACCATGACAAACCAATGGAGCCATTTTCAAATACAGTAAACCCACGGCACTGCAGGTCTTGAAATCTGAGGGGTTCAAAAATTAGTCATAGGGACCTGGAGGAGAGCCCAGTGGCTCATCATGTGCTTCGGATGCACGGGGTCCTGTGTTCCATCCTCAGCACCAACATGAAATCAGTCATGAAGTGTATGGGTTTCACCCTCAGCACAAAAATAAAAAATACCGATAAATAAATTAACCAAAAATTACTTACTAATATAAATGAAAAAGTCTTCAAACTTAATAATTAATACAATTCATACTAAGATAAATTCAGTTATAGACTATTAAGATAGTTGCATGAATATTAGTGAGCTTTTGAGCATTCTCAAATATTGCTACTCTCAATTCTGTAATGTAATCAAAGATAAATTGAGATTTCTTTAAAACTGTGCACTGTAATAAAATAAAACTCTTCTATGAGCCGTCAATTCAGTTCCTAAGAAGGTCTTCCTCATAAGTTTCATCCAGCATCTATTCTCAAGTTTATCTGCGCAGTTTGGTGAAGCGAAAACTGAAAACACTTTGAATGTACATAAAAAAGTGATACTGCAATAAAACATTTCACAGCAATTTGCAATGTGCTTTCAGATTATTCGCTTTATCCTTTCGAGAAAATGTTCCTGCTGTGGTTAAAGAGAGTAACTTTGATAGAAAGAAATAATTTTCTTGTCCTTCCATTAATTAGGAAACCTGGACTTACATTGTGTTCCCATAGTGATATCATCGCATTGGTGAGAAGAGCTAACGTGAGCAAGCGAGTTGTCAGCGTCCAAGTGATTCAAAATCAAACGAATTGAACGTAGGGATGAATTTACGAAGAAAGGACAAATAAGACAAGAAATCTCAGGAGGTTGAATTCTGAGGTCAGTGAGACCTAGATTAAAGGAAAAGGAGCGTAGGACAGTCTAAAATGGTGCATGAATCAGCTTACCTATTGCTGGGATAAAAATACTCCACGCCCCCAATTTGGAAAAGGGGGTTTTTATTTCTGGATCGTAGTCAGCAGGTGGCAAAGCAGAGAGAAAGGCTACAGGTGCAAGGTCAGACACTCCCAATCCTCCTCCTCTAGCTCAATTCTCCCTTATGATGTTAGATCTCAACAATCCAGTCATCTCCCAGAAATCACATGAGGTAGTCAAGTCCAAGGTTAAGACTACCTCGGACCAATGGTAACTTGTAAGCAGAGCTGAAAAAGTCATGTGAGAATGAGGAAGAATGATGGAACAGATGAACAAGTCGATGATGTACCAGTCAGTGTCTAAAAATGACCTTGGAAATGGAAAAGTCAGTAGTTCAGCGACGTCCTTAGAGAAAAGAAAAGAGCTCCTTTTTTCAAGGAAAAATAGAACAACTTGTTTTGAGCACAATCTTTTATGTTCAAATTAATAGGAGACAACAAATTTGTTTCTAAAAAAGCAAAATATTTTGTTCTGCCTTAAAACAAACATGGAACATTAAACGAAGCTTTGTACAAAAACGTAAAAGGTGTTTGTATGCTCAGAAATGTATTATCGTTTTTATATTACATTAGAGAGTTAAGTGATAGCAACTTTATCATCATTTGGAAAGAATATAAGAACATATTCATGGCATATTTGGAAAAACAGGGTATCTCCTCATGTAATAAATAATAATATGTGTGGATTACCCCCTGGCAGTGATTATTCTTTTCAATTTATAATTTTGTTTTTGAATTGTCAATGAATTCAAGCAACTTTAAAAAAAGATGCCTGTGATGTTAGGGAAATCTTGTTTTTGCTTGGGCTGACTCTTCTTTTACTGCGGATGCCGGAAAATCGAGAATGGGAAGAAGAGAGGGATGGTGATTTGCTGCAAAACGTATGTACACAAAGTTCTCCAGTTTAATGTAACCATTATGTACCCCAAACACATATGAATAAAAATATGAGGAAGAAAAAAAAAAAAACAAACAAAAGAAGAAATAGCTCAAGGCAAGTCTGGGCAACTTAACGACTTAGTGAGACACTGTCTCAAAACAAGAATTGTTTAAAGACCTGCAGTAATTCTCATACATATCTGATTTGTGTAATATAATCTCAAACTACTGTTATTAAAATGTGTGGTTTTCCTACTAAAATATAATGCATATACAGTTATTTCGGAGAACACAATCAAAATGTTAGCATTACACTGCAACAACAACTTCATTGCTATTATCAGCTTAGTAATAATTTTCTATGTTGGCTTAAAGTCCTACAAATTTTTGTAGTAGACCTTGGTGATCAGTTGTAATTAGTAATATACAAAAGAGTGCTGGAGAAAAGAATAATGTTACAAAGAAATTAAAATCTACGCTGCCTTTGTGTTGGATGTGTTTTCACTGTGCACTGCTAAGCTTCCATAGGAGAATCAGGAAGAAGTTGCCCACAGACCAAATTGGTCACCTGGCTTTGCAGATGAAGTTTAACTGTGATGTCAGCATGTTCCTATTTGTGATTTTGCACCAGAACAGCAAATCACAGTACTTGCAACAAGATAACAGAACAATGAAATGGTAACATTTATTATCAACCCCAGGACAGAAAAAGGGTGGCTGAACTTTGCTTTGTAGGATTTCAAAGAAATTTGAACTTCAGTTATGCATAAAAAAGGCTAAATTCTAGGTAATTGGATAAATATACATATGAAATAAAGAAACACCAACTTTCTGAACCCAGTCTAGTAATCTACCCAAGCCATGATCTTTTCACTGGTGGGGTAATCCAACCTGTATTCAAAGCTCAGTTCTCCAATGACAAACTCTCTTTTGATTAAGGACAGGGAATTAAGAAATTAACATTTCAAAATTTGAAGGTATGTTTTTTTTATTTATTTAGTGTATTTTTGAAGCTTCTATTTATCCTAACGTTCATTTATGCAGTGTTCTTTGATATTAAGACTAAGGAGTCAACATATACAGAATTTCATTGGTATTTTAAAGGGAGCTTACATCTGACTAAAGATATAGACTGAACAAACATCCCTGTGCTCAAGTATGCTTTCTGAGTTGATAAATGTCATCCACAAAAGAAAATAGAACCATGGGAAAAAATAACTGAGAATGAGAAGTTCTTCTATAGTAGGGACTTTGAAGAGTAATGCGTTTGTATGAGTGACTTGAGGTATGTAGAGAATTCATGTTCTGGATAAAGAGGTGCATTCTGAAAAAAATAGATTAATCTGAACATGGCAAACTATAACAAGGCTCAAACATTAGTCATGCTTTGAATGCCCCTGTTTTCTACCTCGGGGTTATATATATGAAAAAATAAAAAGAATTTTTTCAATGCCAAAACATTTTTTTATATTGTAGCTTCTTCCCTATTTGGTGAAAAAAAAATTGCAAACACATTTTTTCCATATAAAGGACATATTTCACATACAGTCAATTAAAATTGACAAAACTGAAACTGATCATCTTTTTATTTCACTCCAAAAGAATTCCTAAATTTGTCATTCCAGTTTTTTTCATATTTGAGTCTTATTCTGCATCTAAATTTATTACATATTAAATTGTGAGGATTCAAAATCATAAAAAATCCTATAGATTATCTATTCCAGCCCATTATCTTTTAGGTGTGGCTCTTCGGATTCAGTAATTATAAAGAATATAAATGGGTTATGTGGTTAGTTATTTTTCAAGTTAAAGGAAGGCTTTATTTTTTCCCCATATTGTGTGTTGCCTGAAGTCTATAAGCTGTGTGGTGATGTCCACAGTCTAGAAAACATAAATCATAAAATTACCAAGTAGAAGTGCTCATTAAGTTAAATCTGGGATGTATTGGCACTTAAGAAGTCACTGATATTAAAACTGGGGCAATAGTGTCTAACAATAATTTTAGTTGTACACATAAATCCTCTGTTCAATGGTGAGAAAATAAGTCTCAAATCTGTGCCTTAATTAATCTTTGTCTGAGGCCCTTCGCTGCACAACCAAAAATTTAAATAATGAGTAGAGACATAGCATTGAGTATCTTTCTGCACTTAGAGGATGATTAATTATAATGACTAACCCTCCGAACATTAAGTTGAATACTGATCTGATGACAGAGTTTGGAAATGAGCCAGTGCACTGCGCACATCTGGGTGCTTTCTCTCCCTTTTGACAGAATAATAAAACAGAAAAGAAGAAGGAAGAACATATTAACAGTTTTGCCCATTCCACTTAACACAATCTCCTATGAAGTTGTTTGCAAGTTACATGAAAATTTAAGTTCTCCACACCCTTTGCATCATGGGTATAAGCCACACATTCTTCTCTTACTGATTTCATAACCATCTTTGTTTCATAAGTGTGGTGAAGCTCCTATGAAAAACTATACAAAGAAAAGAAATAATAACGACATGGCCAAGGACTTAAGCATCTATTTTTCCATTGCATCTATCCATACTTTGCAGGCATCCTAGGGAACAAAGTTGAGTCTGGGATACTTGCAACCTGCCTTGATGTGGTTCAAATTTATAGAATAAATACACGCTGCATTGCTCTGTAGCACAGGGATTCGCAAGGATAGTCTCAATAAACTGAAAGGACAAACGGATAAAAGGCCAAAAGATAAATATTATTGAACACTGTAGCTGATAGACAATAGACGCCAAGAAACAGTTGGAAATAGTTGGCAAGAAAAGAAGCTCCATCAAACTCAAGCTTATTGTCCCAGTGGATTAACCAGACCTCAGTGATAGCAAGAAGTAAATAAAGTGCTCTTCATTCTTATTTCTAAATCCTCCCTCTGCAACTCTGGCATTGAGAAGTGGGGAAGTATATCAGGGCTGGAATCGACCGCTCCTAGCACAAACAAATTTCTCCTTCCTTCCGTGTGGATCAGTCGGGTCCTGAAACCATTCTTCAGCCTCTCACCTTGGTTATTCAATTGGAATAGAGCACCGCACTGCTGCTGCTGTGTGATAAGCTTTTTCCCCACTAACTCTCTGCTATTGTCCATTTGTACCTCCTGTATGAGACTTGCGCATTGATACTTATCTGATAACACAAAGTTCATCCTGATATCAAGGACAACTGAATTTCTTTTTTAAAAGATTCATATGAGTTCATTGATTTTTAAAAAGAAAAACATTCGATTACATGGTCACAATATCAAATGGTTTCACCTTCTAGCACTTGGCAAAGTACAGATCAGTCACTGCGTGTGAACAAACTTCCCAAAGCCACGGAAGGGAAAACCCCAAATGAATAGAAGGATGAGTACCAGAAGAGTACGTGTTCTAGATTGATACCAGAAAATCTCACAATCTGTATGAATTCAGACAGCACAGACAGCAGCCCTGCCTTGGTTACAGGATGCAATATCCCTAAAGTAAACCTAGCTATGGTCCCACTGACAAATATTCAAGACAAAACTAAAGTGTCATATGATTTTCTAGTGAGTAAACTATATCTTGAAATAATTTTCAAGATTATTTCAAGAATATTCAGAGTAATGTTAGAAAGGATCTCTAACATGATTAAATTCATGAAGGCTCACTTGGATAAAATATTACCATGTGCTGGAGAATAGGACAAAACCATTGCTTACTCGTGGTGGTCTTTTTGGGTCCCAGTTTGTGGTGATTTGGACAGTTCTCCTTAAATTTATATATAAATATATAAGGAAACTACAAGGACTAATTTTTTATCTGGGAACTAGCCTATCAACATTATTTTTTTCATACGAGGCTTGCTTAATAAATAATTTATGTAAACAAATTTAAATGAACACTTAGAACGAGGAGAATATTTAATCAAAGTAATCCCAGAATTCACACTTGCTAAAGTAGCAGGTAAAGATGTGAAGATAATCACTCTATTTTATCTTACATGTTTTAAAAATAAAGTATAAGTGTGAAAGATAGAATTTCTAAAAAACCAAACTGGGCATCTGATCACAAAACTGCCATGTAAAAAATAAGTGTTTATATTAAATATCAGCAGAAAAAATATTTGAAGAATCAATGAGCCTCACCAAGTCAGACAGTTCAGGCCTGTAATCCCAGCAACAAGGGAGGCTGAGGCAGGAGGATCACACGACCCAGCATTGTTTACACAAGTTAGCCAATTAGCATGACATTGTCTCAAAATCCAAAAGAAAAAAAAGTGGGTCGAAAACGTAGCTCAGTGTAAATAGCCTGGGCTCCATCCTCAACACCGAAATTTAGTTAGTTAATTAAAATAAAAGTGATTTAAGAACACAGCACTACACATTGCATAAAACAGAGAAGAGTACACGGATCACACTGAATCGTAGAACCAAGCGAAAGAGGCACAACAGCGCTCCCAAAGAAAAAGAGGGGAGAACGAAAGATGGTAGCAGGAACAATGTCCTCGGGTTACCAATTTGATAAAAAGGGAACTGAGATCCAAAAAGCTGAACAAACGCAAATGGCCTATACCTGTGAGAAATAACTCCTAAGCAAACACAATCAAGTTCCTCTACAAGCAAAGATGAGGGGGGAATCTCCAAAAGACCCAGACGTGAAGAAGGTCAACATGAAGCTGGTGGGGAAACGGCGAGTGAGAACGTGGGGGCCACTTTAAATGGTACAGTCCTAAAGGTCGACACTTCACTTTTCTGTAAGTATTAGGTTCTAGGTGGGAAATCGCTCAGAAAGTGAAGGCAAAATACATTTTCAACAGACACATCATCAGAGAATACCAGAAGCTCCGCGCTGTATGAATTATTGAAGCACACCGTACAGGAAGTGGAAGACGACCCCAGACGGGGACCTCGATCTTCCCAAAGAAGGACGGGTGAGTGTCTCAACAAAGAAGCAAAGACCCATTCTCGTTTATCTATTTTATAGGTAATTGACCATCTAATTACATATCCTAGTAATGTAAAATGTAATCTACAGCATATAACGATTATATTATATACTAGCTCAAATCTGGCCGGGGTGGGGTGTGGCATTCATACTCTTTTAAGCTTCCTGTCATGTGCGCAAAATTGTGTAGCACTTCCAGACAATTAGTGCTAAAATGCCCACTTCTTACGGTTTAAAGGAACCAAATAAGAAAGAACTATTAGTAATAACCAACAAATAAGACCATCAGGGATAATTTAAGAAGACTCAATTTCTCAACAATACAGAAAAAAGAAACATACAACGTGGATATGACAGACAGTAAATGAATAGAGGGATGGCAGATTCAAACCTAGTGGTGGTACTAAGCGCATTATTATAAGTAGAGGTGTTCTAAGTGTTTGCTTAAGAGAAGATCTCACTGTCGACTGTCTATAAGTAGTGTACTTTCAAAAGGACAAAAATAGCTTAAACATGAATAAAAAGGGGAAAAAACAGTAAGTCCATGTTCTATCATGAGACAGGCATCCTCCTGTAGAGATAACTGGAAACTGGGAGTTACAAAGCAAGGTAGACTTGGAAAGACACTTTTTAAGTGCGTACCAGGATGGAAGGGGAAACTCTGGGGAAGCACCTGTGTGGTAGGCGTGCCCTTCCTGACCCATGGGTGCTGAACTGAGTTCACTCAACAACCCTCTTGTTTTCTACTAGACGAGGAAATTAGGATCAAAATATGATGTTACAGGAAAGAATTAAAATTTGAATTTCGGCTACAAATTTAACTGCCTCATCATAATTTTAGAGTTAGAAAGTGTTTTTAGAACTTATACATTTATTTATTTGGGGGTATATAGTACTGGGGACTGAACCCACAGGTTTTGCCCTAGGCTACATCCCCAACTCTTTCCCTCCATATTTTCCTTTGCAAAAGGTTTTCTGGCTGGGGGCATTGCTCAGGGGCCTGAGTGCTTGCCTAGCAAGTACATGACCCTAGGTTTAATTCTCCAATACCACATACCTGTAATTCCAGCATTTGGAAAACTGAGGCAGAAGGATTGCTATGTGTTTGAAAACAGCTTAGGCTACCTAGTGAGTTCAGGACCACCTTAGACTACAGAGAGACCCTATATTGAAAGAAGAAAGAAACGAGTGTCATTAAGTCACTAAATAGTCCAGGCTAAGATCAAGTCTCTTTGCTTCAGCCTCCCAGAGTGCTGGGATTGCAGCAGGCGTGTGCCATCACAACTGGAATAAAATAATAAGTCATTGATCTTGAGACCTATCTTTGTGCCCATGCTCAGCTCAATAAGCACTTTTAACCTGTCCTCTACATGTGAGAAATTATATATATATATATATATATATATATATATATATATATATACATACACATTAAATGCTTCCCCTGAAATGAGTCAGAACAGCCAGCTTAAATAGACTTCATTACTACTGCTGAAATCATGTTAGTGCAATAGACCCTTGTTCTGCAAGCTGTATTCTTACATGATTGTCCTGATTATTTGCTTTGGAAGATTTCTGGCAGCTGCAGACTGGGATGTTTAAATTTTCATACACTTCAGCAGGATACGTTTTTAAGAAGACAAGATGTTGAAAAAAGCCATTAGTGAAAAAAGAGTGAATCGTCCAAATGGTTAATTGGATCGGACATTTAGCAAGGTCGTGATTTGTGCAAAGATGCTGAGTTGAAAACACCATGTAAACAAGGTGCAGCAGAAACATGCATTAATGCTAATACTTTGATAGGCAAATAAATTAAGAGAAGTGCATTTATCATAAAGATCAAAATGACTTCCAGGTGATAGTTTCGCATCCTACCAGATGTTTCACAAAGTAACACACAAATTCTGTTTCCAGTGATCTTCTTTAGAGACACTGACCGCCGGACTTGCTTAGGAGGCCCGCATGCTCTGTTCCTCTCTTCTAGCTCCTAGCCCTGCTGGAATTGCAGCCGCTGTGAGCTTCCTCTCAGTGCCATGGCTTTGTCACTACCGTTTAGGGCACGAGGCTCACGAAGAACACAGGATGTGTCTAATAGCAATCTTCAACATGTATTTGATGAATGAATGAATTCTAATTGTTGTAATAACAAGCAGCTATTTATTTAGCATGATGTTTCAGGGAACATTTCAAGTGTCCTATGAATATTCTCAGTCCAGGTTCCTTAGCAGCAGAGCTTTCATAGCATGGCTGGTGAAGACAGGCCCTTAGGAGACCGCTGAGGTGAATGCGAGGAAAAGGCTGGGAAAGGAAGGAGCTAAGTAGAGGCAGACTGACCAGAAAAGTCTTCAACCTGCCTTATCAGGACCCAACAATGGAGTTGATCACGTAGGATCTACCAGTCTCTCTCTGTCGCCACAGAAAACCATCCAACACCCACAACTTTCAGAAGGAGAGATATACTTTGGTTCATGACTTCAGTCTATGAGTGGCTGCTGTGAAGGTAGAAAACATGACATAGGCAAGTTGCTGCCTCAAGTTCCCATGGTGGCCAGAAAGCAGGAAGCTATGGGAGGACCAGAAACAAGAATGCACCCTTCCGGTTCCCAAGCCTAGTGACTACCTTTGATAACACCTCACCAATAACAGCGTATTTAGCTAGTCATTTTATCAATGCATAAGTCCGTTAGTGTGTATGGTGCCCCATCCCCAATCACACTCCAGACACATGAGATGCTTAGATCTAAATCATAACATAGGACCCGGAGGAAGCTCTAGGCTTCTTGCAACACCCCAATGGCCAAGACTCATGGAATGATGAGGATGCGAGCAAATAACCAAAGTACCACAAGCACAAAGAGAGAGCCGAGAAAACCAGCCCAGGACTTGGGAGTCTGGGTCACGAAGGAGCTGACTCTGATACAAGCGTATTAACAAATTCGATCCTAAAAAGAATCCTTGGGGGGCACAGAATATTAATTTTTTGTCTGTCATTTATAGGAAACAGAGAGGGCAGTTATCTTGCTGTTGGTGAGTAGCAAAGACGACGCATCATGCATACTTTCAAAGGGAAAAGGGGAGCAGGAGAAACACTCAACGAAGAGCAGGATAGAGATAAGAGTGTCGCAAAACAAGCCCCCCTCTCCTGCCTCCTGCTTCCTTTCAGTTGCTCCACAGCGCCGCTTCAGGGAGGCTCATAAAATTGCTTTCAGTGGTATATGTAGTTCTTCTCACATTTAATCTACATCAAATCTCAGATAAG
The DNA here is from genome assembly GCA_004027205.1 of Ctenodactylus gundi. Taxonomy (NCBI): domain Eukaryota; kingdom Metazoa; phylum Chordata; class Mammalia; order Rodentia; family Ctenodactylidae; genus Ctenodactylus; species Ctenodactylus gundi. The sequence goes on from PVKB01002797.1 coordinate 77,040, forward strand.
AAGACACCAGTCAAAATCTACTACCACTTTACTTTTAATACCCTATTCATTATTTCAAAACTGCAATGGAAGCCATCGTCCTTAAAAAAAAAAAAAACTGGAAACACCACTTCCTACCTTGAGATATTTACCTTAATATTTATCTTCTTACACTTCTTCACGTGAAGATTAGATATTGACAAATCAAAACCCTCAGTCTTGTAAGACGATGCAGGCAGATGATGTGCAAATAAAATCAAGCTGAGGTAAGTTATGTATCTTCCTGTGACTCATTTGTGAAGTCTTGTCATTTGAATGTATTAAATTAGGTCATTCATTATAGATTTTAAAATGTTTCAAAAGGTATTGAAAAATGGAACAAGGGTGTGGATATATTAAATTATGTTTATATTGAAAAGCCTTCAAAATGACTTCATTTTAACCATCCACGGCAAGTCCATCTACACGATAGCAAATACCTGTTGTCCAGTCTGTCTGTTCATGTCTATCCATGTGTCTCTCTGCACATGTAACTCGTGCTTGTGGAGTCTTCCTCATCTGGAACCACCAAACATCCCATTTTCATGTACTGGGTAAATAAAATTATTTGACCCTATTTCCTTTCCTATTTTTATGACTACTCCAGCTCAATTTTTAAATCATGTGATGTTGATTAAGTAGCATAGGTGACATGATTGATTAAAGTGCTACATTTCTTAAGCAGGATTCTTTACAGTACACCATCATTTAACCTAAGTCTTTGCTCTAAGTATGTTGATAATACAGCTAAAATATCTTTTATTTTATATTACACAACATTGTTAAGTTTGCAGGTCAAGTGTTCTATATCTTAACATTATCCAGGACATCTGAATCCATTATTGTCCTTGTGTCAGGCTAGACATTCAGTTAACATCATTAGATTTGTCTGGTTTTTCCCTCTTATATCAAATTGTATTAACTTTGACAGGAAAAATATTTACACTATGAAACCTACAACATCATATTTGTTTCATATTTTTCTATTTAATATTAAAATTTTCAAAAGGTGAATGTAGTTTGTAATAACTGAAAATATTGGTATATTATGATTATGTGGATTCCATCCAAGAGGCTTCTCTGGGCTGTGTGCTTTTTATATCCTTTCTTTTCAGTACTTATCCCTCAGAGACCGCAAGAAAGTTTGCTGTTTCTGTTGGATGCACCTTTGACGGGCCTCGCAGACGATCCAGCACACCTCTGACAAAAGCACGTACGGTGGAGGCAATGGAGAGGAGGAGCAGTCTTCTACGTGGAAAGATTAAAAGCTACTCCACTCCCTCGCTTTGCTGAGCGCATGACACCCACAATCCACGCATCCAGCAGACATCCTCGCCATTCTCAGGCGGAGGTGAGCCTGGTCAAGCACTTTGAAATTGTACTTGCAAATACGATTCCCCGTTCTTGCGATGTGATACAGACGAACGATGCAAACACAAGTGCCTCTCTTATCTCCTAACTCCCGCGAAGACAAATGGGATTCAGGTAGCATGATCTGAGCAATTACACGGAGACTGCTCCCGCTGGTACCTCGCTCCATCCTACACATACCTCACTGCTTAGGGAAAACAATCGCTACCTGATGAATGATACTAACAAAGCAACAAGAAGAAACTCTGACGGCAAAGAGAAGCCAATCGTGACCTAAGAAATGAAGATGCGTCTTCTAAACCTAACAGCGTAATAAGTTATTACAATGAGAGTTAAGAGAAATGCACGTGTGAGTATTGCAAGTATCAACCCTATTAAAATAAAAGAGGATGTCATAAATACATTAATGAGAGACATTTTCTCCTCGTGAAATAAGAGATAGCCTTAATTACTTCGCAGGCAAGGTCTGGGAAAAAAGACAAAGATCTTAAGCAGCTTAAAGACTTTTGTCCACTGTTACGGCAAGTAAGGTACTCCAGGTAATATGAAAGCTTAATGTATATTGATAGCCTAAACTTCTAAAATTAAATCAATTCAAATAATCGTTGGCATCAATTTAAGACACAGTCTACACTAATGATCAGCACAGAAAGGAAAATTATAGGTATCAATCATGATGTCATACATTCATATGCCTGTCCAAAGCCTAACTGCTCTGAATATTAAGAAAGATAACATGTCTGTGCATTTTTTTCTTAAAAATGGATGGCTCATCAAAAATTAAATTATTTTAATATAAAGGTAGGTGATAGTTCTAGAATATGAATTATCACATTCTAAAGGTCACTCATTTTTAAGGAAAACACACACACACACATGCATACACACATGCACACATACCCTTGTAGTCATGCTTAGACATAAGTTCTTCCATATTCATCACTAAATTTGAAGCTCTATGTGTGAGCCACAAACAAGCTAAATCATATCTATGTAACACAAACATATTCTTATACAAGGCACAACCTTCTAGTAGATTGTATTAGATATTTATCTAAGACATGAAATTTCCCTTTTACTAAAGATCATAGGAAAAAAACAAAATTATTTCCTTAAGTCAATAAATATGGGATTGTTAGACCAATCCATTCATTCATTCAGATGAATTTCCTTGACCTTTTCATTCTTAATTTTTTTGACAAAAAACTAAGCAATTAGCTTAGACTGTATATTGTTTATTAATGAGTAATTCTCCTTTTCATTCTTTATGGATAGGCTCTCATTTCACACCTGAATAAATAGTTCTTCTTGATACAGCCACCGGCAGGATTCCCCCACACCATTCATCACTAAGAGCACAGTCATGACTGGGCCCCATGACTGGGCCCCAAAATCCTGTTGCTGCCAGAAGTAATTGGGTCTCTGAGCTTCGAAAAGGTTAACTAACCTAGCAATGACCAGAGAGTTTCATCTCAGAGGGTCATTGTTCTTAAATGTCACAGTCATTAGAAGCCATTACTGCTAAACTACAAACCCTAGTCTTGTTTTGAAATCATGAAGAATTAGAAAGTGAAATAAAATTTCTCACTTTTATCAGGAGTTGGATTACCTCAGGGTCAATATCTTCAAGGCAAGGATGTCAGCGCCTGGGTACAATTTCGTACTCCGTTTTGAACAAGACCTAAATTGCTTAGAAGAAAACACATATCCCCAGGCCCTTTCATGAGTTAAAAAAAAATCCTTAAATATAACTAAGAAAAACATTCTTATGGTGCCTTTATTTTGATTTACAATAAAAGATTATTGTTGCAGATCTCTGATTACAGAAATAAAAACACAAATAATCAAAGCCACTACCACATATGTGTATATATAAAAAAACAAAACATTTTAAAGAACTGGTCTCTCTCCTTTCTCAATCCACAGTGTACTGAAAAGGCCAGTATTATGACGGTTTTGCTTTTCCCAAGTCACACTGTTCACAAGGATGAAATGCTTGTATTCTGTGGAACAGCCCCTCTTACTACTGACTTTGATTTATAGATGATTTAGCAAACCACCCCCCTGATTTCATTCCGTAGAAATGTTTGTGATCAGCACGATGAATGAGTGAATTGCACTCTAGACAGGCATGAACAAATTGATCAATAAACACTATTTACCAACTTTTGAAATCACAAAATATTTTTATGAGGTGAGTATGTCACTATGTGATCCATAGCATTATTTTTAAAGTGTTTAGTGATTATGGTATAGGAGAAAATGCTCCAGACCAAAAAAAAAAAAAAATCATGATTATTTGTTCACAAACTATGACACTAATTATGAGATTGAGCTCAACTCCAAAACAGAAGGTTTTCGATGGATAAAGTTGACTTGTGGGGAGGTGGTTAGCACAGAGGCTGGCCAATGAAATTAAGCTATGTGGGTTTGATAATTGGCTCTTTATAAAATTTGATTCTATCCTCCTTTAGAGACAGGGAGATAGAGGTTCTCTTGTGATGATCATATTTTGTAAGATGGCTAGCAAGTTCCTGGGAAAGATGCTAGTGTTTGTAGGCTATAGACATCCCAGAGGGGGCAAATAAATAAATAAATAAATAAATAAATAAAATTGCAAGTTTTCCAGAGGTAATTTTCTGAAAGAAAGTCAAGGCCTGAAGTGAAGAAATCTGCCTTCATCACACTGAGGGGAATGTTGGTGACAATTTGGCCAAGAAGTGTTCGTGTCTTTATATTTGGTGAATCTGTGTGTCAATAGGTTATTTTTATGAATGTCAAATTGGTATTGACTAAACTTACACCAATCAGGATCAAAGAAAAGCCTGTGCCTAAAAGGCTTGAAATACACAAATAATAGAATACTTTGACAATGCTATTATTAGAATACATATTTCTGTGGAATAATGATCAGACAGTGGCTTTAACCCCTACTTACAATTTGTACTAGGCCAAAGAAGTATCGAGAAAGGAAATTAAGTTTTTGTGGAATATTTCCCCAAAATGTTTATTTTTCATTGCTTGATCGAGCAATGGCTGTGGAAAGTGGAAAGTCAACGTGGTTTCGGAAGGATCTACTCAGGAGAATGTAGCACACACTTCTCAGTATGACTCTGTAGGTGACAGAGGTGTGGCCACTGCTCTATACCTGGTCCTGTGGCCCTTCTCATTCCTCTGCTTCACTTCCTGGCCACCCGGAAGTAAACAGCTCTGCTCATCTGTGGCCTTCCATCACGATGTTACTCCCTTACAGCCAACCAACCGTGAGCTGATTTTCCTGAAACTATGAGTTAAATTAAACTGCTCTTCTTTAAGTTGTGGGTTTTGAGTATTGTGCCATAGTCAAAATAAAGCTAAGACAAGGGCATGTAAGCACACTCTGCCAGGCATACAGAGCAAGGAAAGAATGGCCTCCAGCTTGATTCTGTAAGGATGTCACAGCTTCTAGTTGTCACTTGAAGGCTGATGTTTTATAGGTTTTGTGTACTTTAATACACAAATGCTGCAAAAAGAAACCAGAGAACCAGAGGTTGACCACAAAGTTTTGTTGATTGGTTTAATATTGATCCAATCTATTCCCTGTGGACTTTAGTGCTTGTGTTTCTTGTTTTATCTACTCGTTTATTAAGGTAGTGATTCTCATTTGGAAAGAAAATACTAACATATATTGAAGGGAAAAAACAAAGACAGAAAAGAAACATTGTGCTGAAAAACAGACAGTGTATATCAGACACCACCTACTACGTAATGCTTTGCTTAGAAAAATTCCTGTCAATGCTGTTGTGTCCCAGACAAATGACTAGACTGTTATCAAACACCTTGTAAAAATGTTGCAGTCAGAAAGAACCACATTTTCTGCCATTGTCTGATAGGGATGTAGATTTGATTGAGGGGCACTTGTAGTGGTAAAACTGAAAACTTAACAAAAATTATTTTACTTTGCCTACATTGGACTTAATTTAATTATTCAACAAGTTACCAGAAGGTCTTAAGAAATGAGTTTAAGGAATGGCTTGCGTGTGTCTTTTAAGAGAGATTTATATAGAGAGAATTTGGTGTAAAATACTTTCTGTTGGACATGATGAGTTCTTTCATTCCCAAGCCTAAGTTTTACTTAATGTTTGTCTAGTATTTTATATTTACATCTTTACATTTAATAATATCTTAGATTTTCACTCTTAATATTCTACCCAAATGTTTTCAAGTGTTAAATGTTTTTCATGGTAAAATTTGCTCTCTCTAAAAAACAATAAAAATACCATGATATTTATATTCATGTTTCTATGTCTTTCTCTATGCCTGGATACAGAAAAAGATGACAATTTTCCATCAGCCTACCCCGTGACAAAAATTGTTTTGTGAAAATTTCAAATCAACACCTGCTCATTGTAGGTTCATTTTAACATCATTACTGGGCTATCACAATAATGACTGCTCATTGCTCTTTCTTCCAAAATAAATTTGCTACTGTCCTGACACTATTCCACATCCCCAGACCTTAGTAGCGCTGCTGGCCATTTACCCAGAGCCTTGCTGAGTGTTGACCTAGCTTAGACGATGATATCAGTTCTGCTTCTTTTACTCTGTCTTTTTATTTTATCACATAATGGACTGAAAATAATACTCCATGCAGAAGATATTTTGTCAATACCATAAAAAAGGCTGAAACACGAATAGCAAGGTAGACGGATGGTCAGATAGGAAAGCGGTGAACTTCTGAAAAAGTGGTGGGCATAGACGCTCACTAATTCGTCAAACCTCGTGTTTCTAATGTGTTATATAATTTGGAATCCGTGTATTTGCAAAAAAGTTAAATTTTATGTTATGTAATTTTTTACCAAAATAATACAAAACAAAAATACTGTGAAGGATATACCATTATTGGTGCCATACTAATTAAAAAAGTAATCTATTGGTTTTGAATACAAAGATGCAATACTAATACCCATCCCTCCCATTTCTTCATTTGAATAAAATGAGAAAAATTAGAGGAAAGTTTTTATAGTCATGATGATGTGAGAAATAAGGTAAGGAAAAGAATATATGAAGGAAAACACCTACACTCATGTAGGTGCCAGGCCCACAGGGTAACCCAACCCACAGCTGGCTTTGCCTAAACTCAGCCAAGGATGTCATAGAAACCAATCTGTTCACGACCTGCTCCTTGTAGAAGTGGCGTCCTTGTCATGATGGTATTAGAACAAGAGAAGCTTCAAGGATGAGTCATTAGGATCAAAGAGGAATTATTTGGGTGTTGATGTTATTGATTGTCTGCGTAACTGAAGAATCTCTTTGTCAGAGGACACAAAGGACTTGGGTAGGTGTGTGTAGGAATCCAGCTGAGGCCAGCTCATCACGAGGGGCCGGCGCTGCAGGGTGTTGCTTACACCTGCGCTGAGGATTTGGGGACAGTACACTACACAGGTTTGTTGCACTGAATCCACTGAGGACTTGTTCTGCGAAGATGAATCAGCTGTCTGACCCTTAGACAACTCTCCCGTCGTGTGTTCTGACGCCGCTGGCTGTGGAGAAACAGGAGCAGGGAGCCAGGTTGGTACAATTCGAACTCTAAATTTTGTGTTTTCTTTTACTTCTTGAGAAAAGATTCTGGGCTTCAATCATTTTTTCCTACTCCTAAGACATAGATAGAGGAGAGATAAGCAAGTCATAAGTCTTTAACATTTTATGGACTATAGTGAACTGAGAGACAGAATTTCAGGAAGATTTCTCTGCATGTGGGCCGGCATTTGGCCATGGCTCTGCTTGAGATGAGATTCTGTCCCATTCTGCCTCTTTCATCCTGATCAAGGTGGGAGAAGCAGCTTCTCTCGTGGGTGTTAACTCTCAGGACAAAATTAAAAGTCTATAACACCACACTCGGCTCATTGCATAGGAGGAGTGACCAAAAACAAGGTGAACAGCTACCTTTATTAGAGTAAAAGACACATGGCTGTTATCCCCGCAATATTCCACTTTCCCACAAACACCCTTTCCCCACTGTTCCTGCCACTTTCTGGAGAAGTTCTGGGAGTAGCCGTCAGGCACATCTTCACATACTGTTGTGCCTCTCTCGGTATTCTAAGTTGACCGGAAGTTTCTGTCAAATACAAACTTCGTGGTGTGTCTTTATCTACTTCATTCACCAAAACTGGCACCATGTCACTCTGGCTCTTCCTCAAAGTCAAAATGACGCAAAAGGTAAATAGTTAACTCAGGACATCAGGGAAGCCATGACAGTATACATCAGACACACACTACATTGGAATAAACATCACAGCAAAAGCTGCAGCCAGCCACCCTGGAGCTGGTCCCCAGGCTGTTCCTGGGACCCAGACTCTTGTTCCTCACAGTGTTCACATTACTTCTCCTTGCAATTTGCTCTGCTTCAGAGGAGCAAGTCCAATTGGGTCAAGACAGACAGGAGGGAAAGAGTCGCTAAAACAGTAGTCCGATTCATTAGTGTCTATAAGGAGCAGGTATGTTTGATCTCAACACGCATCTGGAAGATGAGGACATCCAGAGGCAGATGAAGGCGATTGGTGCCGCCTTTCATGACATTTTGATGCCACGTGTTTGAACTTTTGTGGGCTTTTTAGACAACAATTTTCCCCACCTTGAAAGTCTCAGCCTGTAGATTGTAATAGGATATTTTTGTTTCGTTTAGCGTTTTAAAATAATGATGATTTTTTTCCCAGTTAGTAATGCTATCTACTTCTCTCTTTCTGAGGTGTATTTATTTATTTTATTATTAAAAACATCCTATTTGTGATTCTAACCCTTCACCAACTCCAATCCCTTCATGGTACTAAAATCTGGATGACATTTTTGAGCACCTCAAGAGCTGCAGGGAAACCTCATTGAATTGCAACTCAGTAATTTCATTCTGTTCGCATGTGTATTTGCACAGGTGAGATTGAATACTCTCATTCTCACTATGAACTGTGGTGTTTCTTTTCTGAATTAAATTCAAATTGTACCTGAAAAAGACTTTTTTGACAAAAAAATAGGAAAAATGCCTCATTTCTCTTCATCTTAGAAAACCAAAAGGACTAATTTGTTGAGTGTTTTGTCGCCAAAAATGTATATTCTATAAACCTGAACTAGACAATACAATAAAGTGACCATGTCACATATATTCGGACAAGGGGGAGGAGATAAACCTAAAACTCGTTATTTGTTTGCATTGATTATCTGACTGCCTCCCAATTAAAGGAGAGCATAACACACAAAATCACTCTTTGTTCCTCTCCTGACTGTCTACAGACATGAATACATGATCATAAAGCAATGACTTTTAAATCTATCTCTTGCTCCTTAAAAAAAAAAAAATCGCTGTCCTGTCAAAACAGGTGTAGCCATCCAAATTCCCAGTGTGCAGGTTTCCCCCGTGATATAATTAACTTAAATGACTGTCTTTCTGCCAAGATGACAGAGGTGGGACACCTTATGAAGCAGCCATTCATCTTGTGAAGAGTTTATAAAGCCCTTACTCATGATTGGCTTTGCACACTGATTAATAGACACTTTCTATTTCAGACTTTAATTAAAAGCAATAAAAGCAGTCAACTGTAGGTCATGAATGTATTGGTGACAAAAAAAGAATGCCATTAGGAGATGGAAGATCAAGCTCTACGCAAATCCAGTGTGAAGCGTCGTAAGTACTTCCATATGCCTGTGCTAAATTGCCTCTCTGCGACCGCCGTGATGGCCCGGGGATTGCACATAGAGGAAAGCAGGAGGGATGTGCAATACAGGCTCTACCTGCCCTCATGGAAGGGAAGTGTACACTTCACTTTTTCAAATTTATGAACATGTCAAAGTTAAAGGTAATAAAATATGAGTTTTGACTGTACAAACTCTATCTTTCAAATTTGCTTGTAAAATACAATTTATAGAATTAAATCGGTTGTCACTGAAAAGTAATTGAATATAAATCATTGAGCAGATATCACCAACTGTTGGAAATGAATGAGGAAACTCAGGCAAATCGTTACTGATTCCCATAAAATGGTGTTAGTTATTTGCTTGCTAGTGTAGAGGAAACATCCCCCTACGCTTTGAACCATATGGGCTCATGGGAAGTGAGCAAGCCAAAATGAAGCAAGTAGTTCTGATGATGTAGGGAGAAGGTAATTCAGGAACGGGGCAAAAACATCTCACGTGAGCCTTCTTCCTACCTGTATGTGTGTCCTAAGAATATGAGTGGCAGTCACCAGGAACTGCAGTCGAGTCCTTAAGGCCTGATGCAAAAATTTGAATTAATCACAAATATTCGAAGAGCCTAGAAAACATTCATGTTCACCTGGCAAAGAGGGTCACCTGCAACTCCCCAAGGAGAGGCGGGCAAACAGGGCTGAGCACGAGACAAGGCCCCCACTTTTCAGGACTCAATGCTCTGGCACTAATGGCAGACAGATACCAAGTTAGCAAGGCAAGGAGGCAGAGCTGCCATGGTTTAAAGAATGAAATCTGGTGTGACAGGAAAAATATTAACATGTGAGTCTCATGGCCTCTCCCCTTTCACTCCTCATTAGACATAATTGCGTTTTTGCTAGCTTTATGTGGGTTCTTACTGTGCAGATTGGCACAACGGGGGTGAGGGGGTGGAAGGGCAGAAATTAAAGCAGCTAAGACCAAACTGATTGATTTTGTTGGAAAAGGCAGAGAAGGAATCCTAGAAAGGAGCCTATCAAGCACACAGTGAATGGAGCTGCACATAAACATCAAAGTCCTCAATATTGTCCTCCACAAGGGCATTGTGGGAAAACGAAGGCTGTATTTTACTTCCAGCTTTGGTGAAAGTCATAAAGTTGAGGGAATGGAGTAAGGAAGAGTACTTTTTTTCTCTCTCCCTGGTTTGGAGAATTTAACCCAGGACAACTACTCTTTTACTAAGCTACAAAACAGACCTAATTTTATTTTTATTTAAATATGTTTTTCTATATCTTTAAACTTTTGAAAGAGTAAGTTTTAAACAATTTCTTTTAAAAAGAACAAGGATTTTATGATAGTATTCTAGAAATTTATCAACAGCTGGGTATTCTTGTATATATTTGCATGCAGTTTGATATATTTGTTTATATATGGGTTTTACCAAAATAGTATTATCTACAAGTATACAGTATGCATAAATCTAGGAATCTAGTCAGATCTTAAAGCTACCATAGTCCTTTCAACAGCACTTAACTCAAAACATGACCCCGGTTTAAAATATATCTTAGCGTGATTTTTTATCATATTGGTACTGACGCTTAACAGTAGATTATCTTTCATAACAAACAAATATATATATATATATATATATATATATATATATATATATATATATATATATTCTTATTATAAATCAGAATTAATAATCTCTAAGCACACAACCACACGCACACACACACACACACACACACACACACACGTGATATTTCTTTCACAACAGGGACATAATCTATTGGGATCTGCAGCTTTTGTGTCCTTTAAATTGGTTGCAAACATATTTCTCTGAAATATAAGAAGGACCAAATTTGCTTCATAGTATTTGGTTACAGTATAATAAAATAGTAAAAAAAAAAGTCGTTGATTATTTTATCGGCAGCCCACAAGTTCTTTAGAATCCCAACACTGTTTTCTTTAATTAACATGCAAGTCTGTTTTTTTATTTAATTATTAGACAACTGATTTGCATACATTACACAGGCCTTGCCTTTGTTATTACTTTCCACTTGAGGGCAACAGGACCAGGCAGAATCCAGGAGGAACGAACCAGTGAGGTCAAGTTTTTCTCAAGTTTCATCCAGAAATATTTTGGGATGAAGGACAGAAAAGCTGGACAGACCTTGGATCTAAAAATTAGCCATTGGTTTCAAAGCAGGAGGTGGTTTGAGGTGTGGACTGACTGAAGGTGGTCAAGGTGACCTTCCAGCTGTGTGAAAGACTTTCCTGTCCCACACACCGGCGAGGTGTGTCTGGGTACAAGCTGCCCAAGAAGAGAAGGGGCCTTCTAATTAGCCCTGTAGCTTTAGGAAAAAATGTATCATATAGAATTTCCTAGCCTGCCAACTGAACATCACTTTAAGCAAAAATCAGGGCTACCCGATTCTGTGTGCACAAACATTCATTGAGAAGCAGGTCCAAGCTGCATGCTATGCCACAGAGTTGAAGAAAACAGAGATGTTCTCAAGCTGCTGTTCTTCCTACGGCAATGAAATGTACACACATGAGGTAGAATGGTGTTCACGTTTGTTAATTGCCCTAGGTGTAATGTGTCATTCCAACACGATGATCTTGGGTTTTCCGGTTCCAGAAATATGCTGCTTAAACCATGCAGGCTGTGAAAGCACCAGGAGCTCGTACAAGTGCCAAAGTGCTCTGGCGAGGAGTGAAGCCAAAACGTAGTCTAAATAAAATTACATTAATGTTAATGTAAGACTAGTGATGTGCTGATTTAGATTTCTGTATTTAAAAAAACAACTAATTACAGATGAAAATTGTGGTAGAACAAACACACTCTAAGGCCTAAATCCTTTTAGTTCATAATAAAATAGTCTAAATACTTAAGTCAGTGTAGGAATAACAGGAAAAGAGGGAAAGTGAAAGGTGAAAAGAGAGTTAGACACTAAAGTCGAACAAAGTTGACCCTTGAATTCCCCACCATACCATCTTGCTTTTATTAGGTTGATAAAGGGACATTTCCTTGACAGGGCCCTAGGAGCAGAATAGTGTAATAGTTTGTTTCATTCTAGCCTCTCACCTGAAGTATCCAGGGATTATGTAAACGAAGACATTCTGAACTATTTCTAATATCCAGTAAGGGTGTATCAACACAGCTTTCAATTTGAGGAGAAAAGAAATATATATATATATATATATATATATATATATATATATATATATATATATATATATCCATGTATATTTAGAAGAATATTTAAGACAAATTTGTGCATATCATTTGCTCTTTCTGCCAGAGGATGTTTTCCAGAAAATTTTGTCATTACCACATTTAGATTCTAAAAAAAAAAAAAAAAAAAGAAAAAGAAAAAATACTCATTTTGGAGTATTTTGGTAAATAATTAAATGCAGCAAGTGTTCCATGCTGTGATGGACATATGCTCACATAGACACACACACACACACACACACACACACACACACACACACACTCACAAACTACGTTATAGGAAGCCCATGGAGTAAGAAAAATAGAACAGAAAATAAAGATAATAACAAAATGCAGTAAAGCCTTAAGAAGAAACAGAGAGGCATGTTGGCAGGATGTCAAAGGAGCAATTGTCCTTGAAGGCTGCAGAGCGGAGGGGTCCTTCAGAATTAGGCTGAATTTTGCATGAGTTTGGACATGAATAATATTTGGTTAGTCATAGTAGATGAAATGTGTACTAGCAGAACATCCAGATGGCCATGCTGAATTCCTAATACTGAGAGGAAATAGGAAACACGTTTGGGGGAAGGCTGTGAAGGATCGAAGTATAAGAGCTTCTCATGGGAGTCTATACACAAGGAAGAGCCCAGGGTGGCCGAGATGGCAGAGCTCTGCATCTGAGCTCAGGCAGTGTGGTCTTAGAGCACTCCTGCTGCCTTCCATCACATCTGCTAAACAAGGACCATGTTATGTAGGAAAGCTACTTAATGGTCTGTAGATGAACAGATGCACGTCTACCTGAAGTAGTGCCACGTGAGTAAGAGCTGTCTTTGTATCAATATTTATGTTAAGCAGGTATTCCCTGGAATGTAACATTATGTAGCAAAGCTCTATGCATGACATCTTTCAGAACCAAGAAATATATGGAGAAATAGCTACATTTGCTCAATACTCGGTAGTCATCTATTCAACCTGCCACAGAATTGGAATTGGGGTGTGAACCATATGAAAATTCCTCTTCTAGACAACATATCCTCAGATTGTACATGATTAGGATGCACTTTCAATAACATGTACTTTTCTAAAAGAAATATGTTTATTTCTGTAATACATTAAATAGATCAATGGTTTCAAAGTTACTCAATGTGAAGTACTCTCCTGATAAGACTTCTTAAACTGGATCCAAAGTGCTGCTTTGAAATATGGATTAAAGAAGATGGTATTCAAAAGTAGTACAATGATTCAGATTTCTTCCAGTACCAGATTTGTAATTTAGATCTATGTTAGCATATCTTTTCTTACTGGTGCTAGAAAGAAACACACTGGTTTCTCATTCTTTTCCCTGTATGATGCCCAACTGGTGTTAAAGGCCAGTACACTGCATACTCATTTCTCATGCTATATAAATAAGTTTAATAAATGTAATAAAATTATGTATCACATGTGTTCGAACTTTGACCTGAATTGCTGCTGCCCAGTAAATGCTAGCCACTATTAAGCAAGCCACAGCCAGCCTGCAGGCCTATAACTCCAGAGAGGCCTCTTAAGTTACTAGGATTCCTGATGGCTGTTGGAGACTATTACAGTGGCAACAGCTAGCTAATATTTGAACTACTGATTTAAGAAATCTGAAATAAGAATTAAATTTTGGAAGGTATTCAAATAAGTAGACCATGCAATTCATTAGGGAAAGAGAAGAAAATTACAATAGTGTGGCTAAAAATAGGATACCATGAAGTAGTAATGTGAGACTGAGAAAAACCTCAAATTAAGGTATTTATTGTCACATGTGTCACAAACCAGACTTTTAAAAATACCAATCAAAGACTTGGGGGTCATCTGTATGGAAGGAATGCCGCCAACAGTCTTTTCCTGCCCGAATTCCATAGGCTTCTCCTTAGTTTAATACTTACACCCCTGCTAGCTCTCATAAAATTGGTCAATAAGCTTGTATAAAAATAAATAGATGGATAGTAAATTAGTCAGAGCATGAAATACAATTATAAAGAATACAGAAAAGAGTAAGATGCAAGTGGAAAAATGATAGCTGAAGAAAATAAACCTGATTCCTTCCCACAAGTAACAGTACCCCTCTCCAATTCCAGACTATGAGGTGCTAGCTCAACACATCAAGACATCATATATCAAGGCATACCTCTCTTAGTAAGTTTGTCATTCTTAGCAACCTAGACATAATGCGTGAAACTACCACAGAAGATGAATATTACAGTGTAAATCAGGAGTGTCCCCCAGAAAGCTCTTGCACCTCTAGATTCTGCGTACTATTGGGAGGTAGGGCCTGGCTGAAAGGACCCCCCCCACACACACACACACACACACCCCTTCCAGACTTGGCTCTGTGCTGCCTTACGTTGAAGAGATCTTTCTTAGACTCTGTTCCTGCCATGTATTTTTAATATTGTCACCATCCATAAATAATCTAAGACTCTCTGAAATCATGAGCTCAAATACATCTTCCCTCCCTTTAGTTTGTGGATGTTTGTTATTCTACCCAAGTGATGAGGAAGCCACAAAGACACCAAGCAAAATGGACTCTGATCTGTTTCTCTGGAATGAAATCATTGTAGTAAATCTACTCTCTTTTTCAATCAAAAATATATTCTTAAATTTCATGTTTTAGACTTCCTCATGTTTAATATCCTTCTCATCTACCTAGACCACTGGGAGAATCCTTTACTCATGTATCCACTGAAATATTTGCTACTCACTGAGTGGCAACCAGCAAACATTATGGGAAAGAATGATAAAAAGAAAAACAACTCCGTGTTAACAATAAAAAGAGACAAAAAAGGAAGAGGGAGAAGATAAATCGGTGAAGACAGCAGATGTGCCCAGGGTAAAATGTAATTCCACAAAACAACTTGGTAAAATTGCAGGGTAGTAGGAAAGAAAGATCATTATATGACTCAGGGGTGAGGGACCTTGTCACAGAGGAAACAAAATTTGATATGACTATCGAAGAGAGAATCTGATGTAATTTAACTGTCCAGAGAGCACAAAAAACATATCTGCTGATGCAGTATATGTACGGTCACTGATGGCCATGTGTGGCATGCACAAGTAGATGTGACTGGGTGAATTCGGCTAGAGAAAAGAGGGATGGATGAAAATGACAAAGAAAGCAGAAAAACACACAAAATAGAACTAAAATGGAGCTATGAGCTTGAGGGTGCAGCTGTTATCTCCAACACAGAGCGAAAGAGGCCAATTTCAAGAAGTTTTGTGAGTTCAAGAGTTCAGAAAGATCCGAGAGCACTGAAAGCTGACCCTCGAGTGAATTCTGCTCAGGACACGTCTGTCCCAGGCATGCAATGTAGGCCACGGCGAACCTTCCTTAGCACACACAGAGCCAGTCATTCAGACTGCGGGCAAGATGGTAGCTTCCCTGAGAGGCAATGGGTGGTGACATTTCACCCCATGCTAGTGAGCTGTTAGGATCGTGCAACCAGAACATAAAGAAATACTTTATTTCTGGGACTAAGAAGTGTCACCTGGGCCCTCGGCTGAGACTTCCAGATATAACTGTGGGGTGCCCAGGCAGGCAAGTGAGACTGCGGGTAGGAAAACAAATTTAGAATCTTGCTTGTTCTTTCACCAAGTGGAGGCTGAGCTTTCAAAGGGCATTTCCTAAATATCTCCTGAGCCCTGGGGCTCTGGTAGTCCTGGTAGCCACGGAGGCAACCACTGAGCAGAAATACACCGCTTCTTGATCCCGCCCATCAGACTGTCTGACCAATTGCAAGGCAAGTAGACGGCAGAAGAAAACACTGTAGGGAGGGAGAGTAGACTGAGGAGCAAGGTGCTGTGTGGAACAGAAGTTAAAAACTGATGACGAGAGAAAAAGCTTTGGTGAAGGAAGCAGAGGGAGGGAGGGATCTTATCTGAGACTTTCTGATCTCCACTGAGATCTTCTCTCTCTCTCTCTCTCTCTCTCTCTCTCTCTCTCTCTCTCTCTCTCTCTCTCCTTTCTCTCTCTGTATTTGGGGTTGAACTCAGGGTTGTCACAGGGAGCTATATTCCAAGACCTTCTCCCTACCCCTCATCACATTTTGAGACAGCATCATCTGAGTTGCCTAAGCTGGACTCTCTCTTGTGACCCTCCCGCCGCGGTCTCCTTCAGTACTAGAATTATCCACAGAAGTCACTGTATTAACGCATGATGTTTCTTTCATGCGAAGTGCAACTTTGTGCTCTCACTGCAGAGAGGCCTCAGGACATAACGGTATCTCCCTAGATGACACATAGAGGGTTGACACTTAAAACTGTATGGCTGCAAGTCAAAGGACACAGGTGGTCCTGGACAGCAAAGATTCCAGACATATTCTAAAGATCAAAGTAGATAAAATTAGGGCGGAAGTCCTAAAAGATTCCATTAGGTCACTTTGTAATGCTTTCAGACTAGGAAGCGGGCTGATTCTTGAGGACAAGGGAGACAGAAAGGAATGTGACCTGGAAAATTAATGCAGGAAGTAATTTCAGGGAACACAGGAGCAAAGGTCTAGAACAAACGCATCGTATTTTGTGAGATAGATTGGAAAAGAGGTAGTAGGAACATAGAGATGTCCTAGGAAGGTCGTGAAGACACCGGAACAGGAGGTTAAAATGTACTTCAGAGTGAGCCTACGGCAATGGAAGAAATCTGCGGGAAGAAAGAAGAACTTCATAAATGAAACCCTGGAAGGATTTCATCAAACAAGGAATGCAGGTAGAAACGAAGGCAGAAGAAACGGGCAAAAGTGTGTGTGTGCGCGTTTTATTTATTTATTTATTTTATTTTTGGCGACAGTATTCAATGGCAGTAGTCTGCCAAGCATGGTGTTCCATGCTTTTCAATGTGATTTCAACTGAAACCTGTTTTAGAGGAATTAAATAAGTGAGGAATATGATGTAGACATTAAAGAGAGGTGGGGCACTATGGCATCTGCCTACACATGTTAGACCCTTTTTTATCTCTGTGTGTGTGTGTGTGTGTGTGTGTGTGTGTGTGTGTGTGTGTATGTGTGTATGTGTGCATGTGATTTGCACATTTATACTGACATGCTCTCCTTTACAGCCTTTGGGTGCTTAACTTCTGAAAACTGGCATCTGAAGCTCTCTGCATTCAATGTTGCTAA
Organism: Ctenodactylus gundi; assembly: GCA_004027205.1. Taxonomy (NCBI): domain Eukaryota; kingdom Metazoa; phylum Chordata; class Mammalia; order Rodentia; family Ctenodactylidae; genus Ctenodactylus; species Ctenodactylus gundi. Next base: position 94,437 of record PVKB01002797.1, read on the forward strand.
GCTCAAGAAGGCACCTACGTACATTGAGCATGGAGCTACCTGGAACATCACACCCCACACAGAGAACATATTGATGGAAGTGACTCTACCCACCTGTCCCCTGAGAGTAGAATTTCTGAGGTCTGGATTATGCTTTGGAAGTCTCTGGGTACAGCCTGGACCTGGGAATTGGCCAGAGGTCACAGTCAGGACTTTCTCCTTCCTTTTCTTTTCTGCTCTGACTTACCCTTCAATCCCATGCCGGTTTTCCGAGGAGAAATCCTTCAATTTCTCTGGCTCATGAGTTGACAACCCAAGGACCACTTTTGAAAAACCAAACCTAGGTAAGCTCTAGAGCCAGGGCTGCCCTCAGGGTTGAACTCAGGACTGTGGTGCTCAGACCGATGCTCCTGAGTCTGAGGCGCCCTCTTGTCAAGGCGCAGGAGTGAGGAGGCCTCAGAAACTGGCACTTGCACAGCTTTCATGACCCCAGACTAAACCTACACCAGTTCTGTACATATTTAATTATTCAATCATAATATAACATCAAAATAAACACTTTAAATTCCCCAACTGCTACTTGTTATGTTCTCTACTGGCTTTATTGACAGTGAAAAATTTTAAAGAGGGAACTCGTGGGAGAGCTGTAGATGTATGGGCGGGGCTGTCATGGTCTAAGGGAGATTGTGGGACTTCAGTCTCTCTCTCTTTCATTTCTTAAGGATGAGGTGTGTGAATTTGACCCACCACAGACTTTCCTCACAGTGATCTGCAGTGCCACACCTCCAGAGCCAACAGGCCAACTAGCTGAAGATGAAACTTTCAATATTGGCAGCATAAATCAACCTTCCCTGCTTAAAAAGAGTTAAGAGTGTAACTTGATGTGCATAAATTGACGATACTCCGCTTCAGTGACACATTCTGAATAATACATAGTTACAGCACCACGGTGCTTGCTGGGCTATGGAAGAGTTGGATTTAGGGGAATTGTGGCTGAGCGTTGTTTCTTTTCTCACTCCCACCCCCTCGACCCTATGATTTTATGGGAGACAAAGTGCGCATGAGGCATTTGCATGATATTCAGTTAGAATATGAGGAGACATTTGGAAAGCAGGACGCAGCTTCCTGGGAAGGAGGAAGCAATTTCCCATTAATTACTCTCTGACCTTCACTGGCAGAGCCATCACATTGCTAATAAAGGCTTTCTCTCAATGAATCTTGAAGGAAAGGCTGATAGCTCACCAAACTGAGAGAGCCAAAGGACTGAAGTTGTGAGAGCAGCAGCAGGAGTCTGGGAGTTCAGGAAAGGGGTAGTAGGGGCTTGGGAGGACAGGAAAAAAAGGTGGAAGGAACGCCAGGCCCTCCACTGTTGGCGCAAGTTTTAGCTTTGGGGACATAAAAAGGAAAGCACTACTTTGAGATAGAATAGACACTATACACATTTTATTGCAGGAAGTGGATAAATTATAGTAACTTTCTGAACATTAAAATAATTTTAATTTTTGTATGCTTTTGCCTTAAGTTCTTCTAAATCTCTTGTGAGAGTTTATTTGGAGGATGTCTGCTATCCTTCATTGATTCTGATGACAGAGAGACTGGATCCTAATTCGCTATAGGAAGGAAATACTGCCTGGTGAAGGTCACATGCCACACAGATGACACGCAGTAACCCTGAGTCCTCCCTAAGCCTTAAGTACAAATGTCTCCCAAGTGTCTACCCCTTTGCCAAGCTACTGGGCAGATTTTCTCATAGAACCTATTACCGCCTGTTTTTCTTTCAGTATAGAATGGAACACAGTGTCTTAAACACCTTGTCCATTTGATTTTGTTTTTTATGTATTTTAAGATTGGGTCTTGCTAAGGCAATAAGTTACACAGGTCAGGCTCCGGGGGCACAGAGATTTGAGGCAAGCACCGTCACAACTGAGTACTATCCTCTGTATGTATTGAAAACCCTCCTGGGTTCAGTACTACTAAACTCAAACAATGATTCACTCAAGATTTCATGGTTGAGTGAACTAAAACAACAGCATCAAAGAAAATGTATATCCAGGCATCTCAACTCAACCGAGATTATGATTGCCCTGCCAAATCAAATTAAAACAGGTAAAAATAAGGTCAATGAAGTCTGAATAAGAGAGTTCCTGGGATCTCTGAAAATTTTGGGCTTCCCAAAAATAAACCCTGCTCCGAAGTCTCCATTACCTCCATCGCTGTACAGACCTGGGGAAAACTGTCAAGACTAACTAAAGCCAGAAAAAGGCGTGGAGGTGAATATTTAGGACACCTATCCTATGGGCCCTATCTGTGGCTCTCAGAGGCACTGTGAAACCAGGGGAAGGCCGGCTGAAGCAGAGACTGGGGAGCACAGGCCCCTAGCTCCATTTCATCCCCATGGCCCTTTTCCAAGGCCCCATGACCCGGGGTGGCTTGGCAAAATTCAGGAAGCCAAGAGTCTGATACGCAAGGAATGTTGAGGAGTAGCAGGTATGTTATCAGGTCTAGGAGATAAATGTTTCCAGGTCGGACTGAGCCAAGCAGAGCAGGAATAATTCCAAAGCCGATCTGAGGCACTGTCGGCAGTGTGCCACCCTTCCCCTGCTGAGAACCAAGAGGGAGTCCCAGTCCCACTGGCAGGTGAAAGGACTTGATAAATCAACCGCATCCAGGCATGGGGGAGCATGGCTCAAGGGCCGGCTGTCTTAATTTATTATTATTATTCATTATTAACCAGAGAAATGGTTTGGGTGTGGTTTTGTAATGGCTGGGGCAGAAGGTCACAAGTTCCGACCCAGTCTGGGCAATTTAGAGACTGAGCAAGATTCTGGGTCAAAATGAAAATTTCTAAAAAAACCCACCAACAACAAAAGAGCTTGAAAAATAAAAACAGCTCAAGGAGAAGGCACTAAATTCCATCCCCAGCATTGCAAAACAAAAACAAAACTTTCAAAGTAGGGCATGGTGGTCCACACCTGCAGTCCCAGCATTGTGGGAGGCTGATACAGGAGACTTGCAAATTCAAGCCGAACCTGAGCCTAGACGATGTTTCTACTCAAGACTAGCAAGACCTTCTCTCAAAATAACAAATGGCAAAGCGTGGCCATGCTTCTCGGTGTGAAGGGCTTGGGTTGAACCCACTGAACAACAGTAAGGATGATGATGACGCTGACGATGAGATGACGATGACCATGTAGAACTAGAAGGTAGCCTAAGGGGTGGCAGCCAAGCAGCGGCGTGACAGGGAAGAACACGGCCCACGTGGGCTGAGGTGCCTTCTGTTCTCACACCTTCCCTCCCTAAACCCTATGCAGAAGGAGAAAGGGTGGTGAGTCATCCCTGACACATGGCCCTCGCGTCTTGAGGCTGAGCTCCTGCTTTTTGTCCTTGGCCAGGACTTAAACGCCTCCTTACAAAGGACACAGGAGGACCCCACCTCCGCCGTGAGCAGCAGTTGCTCCCAGGCTGTGTCTAGAGACTGTGAGTTTACCGCCGCACCATCTCCAGCGTTTCCAGCAATCATCAAACTCCTCCCTGCCTCCCCAGGTCCATGTTACACTTTCTAGCTCGGAAAGTATCCAAAGCAAAACGCCAGATCGCCCGCATGCATCTCGAGGCAGAAGAGGCTGCAGCGGGCGCAGGTCTGAGGGAGAGACGCTGACGGCACCAGAGGCCATTAACTTTCTTTCCCAAAATCACCTTTCTCATTAGATGTGAAAAATGTGCTTGAGAACAGCGGTTTATGGCAGTTGACTAGATAAAACTTCAGAAAGATGGTACACACAACGAAAGGTGAGACAAATTGCCATGATAAGGTGTGTCAGCGAAGGGCTGAAATTGCAGGAACAGAGTGTCTTTGTGTAGGCGGCCATTCGTTACGCGCGGCGATGTCAGCACGCTGGGCTGGAGAAATGAGGGGGCCCACACACCCAGGAGCTGGTGCGCGTGAAGATCAGCCTCTGGAGGCCTGTGAATCCTCCCACCCGACGCTCTTTGGTGCTTAAGTGACATGGGAAATAAATGTCAGGAAAGGTATGTTGAAAATCATTTTGTTAGACGTCAGTAAATGATTCTTAACCGGAAAATAGCTCTACTCACTTCAGATTATAACATTAATGATTTCTGTCTCAAAAAGAATCTGGTTGCAAATTCTAAATAATCAAAAAGATTAAACTGTGTCTCCATTAACTTAAGAAACATTGTATATTCACTTAAGCAGGATTAAATGTAACAGCATCTCAATGAATCTGAGAATGTTGCTTTAATTTTCAACTGTAACAATATATGCCCAAAACACCATTACTTTTCAATAGTATCCGTGTGCAATTTCCTTTTGTTGCTGGTGGTGGTAGTGAAGCAGAGGTAAATTTGTATGTGTGAGGGAAATATCCCCCGCCCCCGCCCCGCCAGAAATGATTGAAAATGAGGCAGGTTTTTATTTTACAAGATTTTCTTAATTTTTTCATCTTGTGCCCTATGTATGCTGGGGCCACTATTCACGAGCCTTCTCTTGGAACGGGATTTGCTTTGGAGACTCCACATGGGTGATAGGAGTCTCTCGTGCAGAAGCTTCAGTTGGGAACATTAAAACTCTTGAGTGTGACTGTGGGAATAGCAACCACCTGCAAACCTCCTGCCTCCGTCATACGTGTTGTGGATGTTTCCACTCCTTGGGAAAGGAGCAGCTTGGCAGCTGAGCTCCTGGGCAGTTCTGCTGCCCCCACCAACCCTGGAACGTGGCTCCTGCTGACAGACCTTTGCATGTGATTACTGGATCATAATACAAACCCACAGTGCAGTATCTTCCACCATGTCCCCGCAAAAAAGGATCAAAACACAAAAACAAACCGTGGACAGTGGCTGTACCTCAGCACACTGTGATACAGTGCTTCTGTATCATGCAGGACACCCTGGTTTTGATTCCCAGCACCACACAATAATGTGTAATAAAAAGTATGCCTTTGTGTCTCTCTGCAGGTCAGGTTCCATTTCTCTGGTCCCTTTGAAAGACCTCATGACCTGCTAGAAGGTGGAGTCAGGAGCAGAGCTTAAGGACTGCTGTGGTCATGAAATATGTCATCTCAAACAACAGAGGACAATGAAAAAGCCCAGTAAAAGATACATGGGAAAGGGGATACATTAGCAAGCAACTGGACAGGGACACAGGCTCATGGCCTGGTTGTCTGGGTGAGCTCCAGCAGCCAGAAAAGTAATGCTACAGTTCAGAATTATCCATCAGAAGGAGGTTGAGAGGATTTATTTATTGGTCCTGTTGCAACTTCTGTTTGTCTTTGGCCAATTGGTGCTGTGGCTAATAACTCTTGCACTGAGGTACCAGGACCTATGGTAAGCCAGCAGGGAAGTGTTGCGATGCCCTGAAACGTGAGAGACCATCTGAATCCAAAGGTGATTGCAGGAGTCTGGGTCATTGGGGGGTTTTCAAGGAGAGCTGGCATGACATCACATCATTTGTTCCTTCTGTGGCTGGAGAGAAGGGAGCCTCATCCGTGTGCGGCATTTGGCCCACTGGAAGACCTACCAGCCTTGGAACATGGTTAATTAAGCAGAAGTCAATGGCTTGGATCATGGTAGTGGCAGTGAGATGTTGTCTCAAAGAAAGAAAGAAAGAAAGAAAGAAAGAAAGAAAGAAAGAAAGAAAGAAAAAAGAAAAAAAATGGCCAAAGGGCCCAGATATATGTTTTTTAAAAATCTACAAATGACTAACAGATATATGAAAGAAAAGCTGTCCCAAGCTAGAATTGCCACTAACACAAGGGAGAGAGAAGTGAGTGTCGGTGGAATATAAAGAAAAGGAAACTCTTGCAACTATTAGTGAGAACACAAATAGATAAAGCCATTATTAAGATGGTATAAAGACCTGAACTCAAAAAAATAAAAATAGAATGACTTTATGATTCCATAATCTATCTAGATTACCAGTAGAAATTTAGGAGCCATGTGTATAGAGAAAATGTGGGAGTCATACATAGATAAATGACAGAAAGGCAGATGAAAGTGTATGTGGGGTTTGCATTCATCCATAAAGTACTGGGAGTTCTGTTACTTCCACCACCAGAAGTGAATCTGTAAGATATTACTCTAAGATAAGTTACACATCAAAGGCAAACTTGCTATATGATCTCACATGTGAAATCTAAAGCTGTCAACTTCATACAAGGAGAATAGCATACTGGTGGTCAGGGGCTGGCTGAGGTCTTGGGAAGAGGATGCAGACAGATGGTGGTAAAGATCTAAAAATTTCCTAGTTATGAAATTTCGAAATTCTACCCCAATATATGGTATGTTGACTATAGGTATACTTGGAATTTGCCAAGAGAGTTGATCCTAAGTGATTTCATCACATGAAACACACACACACACACACACACACACACACACACACACACACACACACACGCTCAAATAACTGTGATACGTGTTACAATGACAGATGTGCTAATGAGCTCGACAGCACTGGTGTCACGAAGTGAGTGCACATACATTGAATCATCATACTGTCCACCTCACTTGTGTGCAATTTTTTTCAGCTTCACCTCAGTAAAACCGGTAAATGAAAGAATGAAGAGAGAACCCGAAGTCACTGCGTTCTGTCTTCGCCATAATGCTGCACCTGTCGATGACTTTGAAAACGCAAAATTAAGATGACAATTTTTGGTCCTCTTCTTGTCCTCTCAGCACTGATTTGCCTGGTTATTTAAGGAACATATTTTCTTTACTTTTTCCTCAACACTTTGGGATGTTTTTCACTTTTTAGGGCTACTTGTCTTACAGCTGAAGTTTCTTAGCATTCAAGTACTGAGTCTCAATGCCTGGGTCATTTCTACTTTCTCCATCCAATTTCTTGTGTGATGTTATTTCTAAAACAGTAAATACGAATTAATATTGATGACTCCTCCATTTATGTATTTGATTTCAGCTTCACTACTGACTTTTCTCTATATATATTTTCTATATATCTCTATGCCTTTCAGACCTTTACTCAAATATATAAAGAAATATAGTTTTAGAAAAGGAGTACTGAGCTGGATTTGCTGTCACATACTTATAATTTCAGCTATTCCGTAAGCTGAGGCAGGAGGGTAGCAAGTTCAAGACCAGCCTGGAGAATTTAGTGAGACATTACCTCAAAACACAAAAGTCTGACGATGTAGCTTGGTACAAAAGTACTGGGTTCAGAAATGAAATTCTGAATAACTACAAGGACAGATTCTCAGCTATCTTCGTGACCTGAAAAATACCACTTAAATCAAAAACTTTACACTGGCAGATTTTGTTTAAAGCCAACTGTCCTATAAGTGATAAGGCAATAATGTGTGGAGATGAAATTCAAGGGGGCTCTTGACCCGGCACACTTCAGACAACAATGAAAAACACCCAATAAACAAGAAAGAGTGAGTATCTATGCCCTACCACACTTACCTTCAGTGGTCTAAACTGCAGACTCGCCTTGGCAGGAAGGGTGCCCTGACTTCTATCAGGCACTTGCGCCTGAATTTTCCATGTGTTCTTAGTGACAGGTGGGCTCATCACAGATTCAGTTTGCATAATAAAGTGTAGAAACAATCTAATTTATATTAATAACAGAATAAATAAAGTTTGATATATTTATGTAATTAAATAGAGATAATTTAGATAATTCTTGAGAATTTCATGATAAATGATGAAAGTTGAAGAATATGTACATATCTCAGTATGTATGAATGGTCATGCACATTTATAGACAAATAATAAATCTGTGAAAAGAAAAACATTACACTTTCATCATCTTACATATTCAATGGAGGAGGCAACAAAGTCCAGGGGGGTGAACAGTAAGACTCTAAATGGGGATGTAGCATTATTTCTAAATAATAGTAATTATTATTATTTTAAAAATAATCTCATTTTGCTTTAACATTATTTTATAACAGCACCAATACCTTAACAAATATCTATTGAGTGTTTCATCCAGCAACAAGAGAATAAACACTGCTTTTCTCCAAAATAGATTAATCGTATTCTAAGTCACAAAACATCACTAAGCAAATGAAAAATACCTGAAATATTCCCATGTACACTATTAGATCATAGTGGAATGAAAGTTAAAAATCAACAATAGAAATAACAGATACTAGTCAAACTTATGGGGACTGAATAATACGCAACTGAACAAAGATCAAATCATAGGAGATGTTAGAGACCAATGACAAGCATATCACACCAGACATTCAGGATGCGAGGAGGGCGTTGCTAGAGTGAAATACGTCACTGCAAAGACACAATGGGAAAACTGACCAGTTCCAACGAAATGAGCTACCAATGGACATCAATGTGTCAGAAGAACAACCCAGAACTAATAAAAGGGAAGAAATTATAAATATCAGAGTAGAATTAATGAAATTGAAAGTAAAAAAAAAAAAAAAAACACAAAAGATCAGTGAAACCAAAACCTGGTTCTTTGAAAGAATAAACAAGAAGGAGAAACCTCTAGCTAAACTCGAGGAAAGAAGGAAAGAGAAAGACTACATCAATGCAATTAGAAACAAAACAGTGAAATTACAACAGACAGCCTCAAAATCCAAAGGATTATAAGAAGCTACCTTAAAGATTTATTCTCTAAAAATTTAAGAACATAGAAAAAATGAATGGGTTTCAACACACATGGCAACCTCAAAAGCTGAACCAAGAGAATGCAGAACACCTGAATAGACTAATAACAGGTCATGAAATGCAGAAAGTAATAATAAGTCTTCCAACTAAAAGAGCCTAGGACATGATGGATTCATGGCAGAATTCTAGCAGAAACGCAGGAAAGACTTAATGTCAATATTCATCAAAATCTTTCAAGAAACCAAAAAGGAAGAAAAGTTGTCAGAATCATTCCTAGAAGCCAGCATAACATCAATACTGAAACCACACAAGAATCCAACAACAAAACAACAAAAGAAAGCTAGAGGCCGATTTCCCCCAGGGACACGGGTGCAAAAATAATAAGATACTTGCAAACAGAATGGAACAAATTATGAAAAAAGTCATGTATCAAGACCAAGTAGGCTTCATTCTAGAGAAGCAGGGATGGTACATCAAAAAAATCAATAAATGTAATATATCACATTAACAGAAGCAAAAGACGAACATCTGACCACCATCTCAATAGATCCAGAAAAAGCCTTTCAAAAATTCAAGATCTATTCATGATAAAAACTCTGAAGAAAATACAAATAGAAAAACCGCACTTCCCACTGATTCAAGGCATCTATGGCAACCTTCCAAAATCATCATTCTAAATATGGGAAAAACAGGAATCATTTATTCTAAAATCTGGAACAAAACCAGGATGTCCCCATCGCCCTCCACTTTCCTGTTCAACATAGTACTCAAAATTTTAGCCAGAGTAATCAGATAAGAGGAAAAGTAAAAGGAATATAAGTGGGCAGGAAAGAAGTTGCAGTATTCCTATTTGCAGGTGACCCTGTAGATGGTAGGTCCAACAATTCCCACCGGAAGTCTCTTAGAACAAATGAGTAAACTCAGCGAAGTAGCCAGTTATATAGTCAACAATATAAATCAATAACTCTCCAACAAACCCAATGAGAAAAAATAAAAATATCAACTCTATTCATATTAGCCACAAAAATAAATATATAGGAATAGGTCTTACCAAAGAAATGAAGGCCCTCTACAGAAAAAAAAAAAAAAAACACAAAATTCCGAAGAAAGGGATTGAGAGTGGGAGAGGAAGGAGGGAGACAGAAAGAGAAAGGAGGAGGGGAAAAGTTGGCAAGGAAGTGCTCTCTACGGGGCGCAACCTTCCCAAGTTCTGTGTAACTCACATGTAAATGACCTTGTGCCCCATACACACTCAAATTAAGAAATTAAAAAAAAACCTGTATGAATCGAAAGAAACTAGCACGTGTCAGTGCCCATGGTGCCTTGCTTGTCTGCTGCAGAGCGTAAGGTCCGAAACCTTAACCCCGGGTGGGGCTCTGCCATTGACTTTGACTCGGTGCCTTATTTTGGACAAGCAAATTAACATTCTCAAAATGTAATCTGCAAAGGATGATTAAAAATATAGAGAATTTTTGAACTGGAAAATAGAATTGCTATAGAAAAAGCCATTGCTCTTTGTTCCCTCAGCAGGCTCCCTCTCACGTCTGACACGATTATCCCAGAGTTCCTGCCACTTTCTGAAGCCGTGCTGCTGCTGGCTTCTTCTGTATCTTTACAAGATGGGACAAAGAGAGGGTGAATACTGTCCCTGCTGCCATCCAACAGACAGACAGGCTCGTGAGACCCGTTGCGCGAGTCCCCGTACCTACTGTACGAGGTGCGACACCACGCAACTTCCAGTTTGTCCCTGACGTCAAAATGACCATGAAAGGTTCAGATTTTGAATGACAGGACAAGTGTATGCAGAATCAGGGGAATTATTTTTTAAAAAATTGGATTAATGGCAATGTATATTTGACTGTAATAATTTTCTTTTAAATAAAATCTATACTGTTGTTGACATCACATATGTGTCTGTACAATACAGATAAGAATAGTATCTGTCACTCAGTTCCTGTGAAAATTAGATGACTCATTTGTAAAGTTTCATACTGCGCCGAGCCCTTACAGCAGTTGGATGAAACTACGTCGTCCTCTGATGAGAGTCCAGCCGATTCGCCCCTGGTGCCGCCCTGTGCTAGTCGAAGGACCAAATCAGATTGCAAATATAATAACAATGCTTAGTATACAACTTTTGCTTTGTTTTATTTTCTCCATCCTGAAAATACACTCACTGTGGAGAAGGTCATTAGCTGGAGGGACTGCACTCTCTTCTAGATTAATTAGCACAAGACCTCACGCATAGGTCAAGTCTGGGGAATCGTTTTCCATCAACAAACACCTAATACCACATCCATAAAGCTACACACAGTAAAAGAGACTATTTAATCACCAGTTTTCGCAAAATCTGCACACAAAAGTAAAATGTTATTGGAAAACTGTGTATGGGTGCAGTTCTATTATTACACAGTCTAAATTATACGGAAACTAAGAGGCACCATCAAGTGGGAACTGAAAACATTCATCCCCCGTCGATTCCAGCAGGTTTACAGATTAGCCAGTCGGAGAATCCTTGTAACTAAAGGCTGCATAAATATGTAACATTAAATGTGCTGAATTTGAGTTTGTTTCCCAAATTTATACTTCTCCTTCTCCCTGAGCGTTTGGAAATGCAGCAGAACTGAGGGTGAAGGACGAGATAGGATAAGGCGCGCCGGGGGTGCCGCAGGCGCCCGGCCTAGTTGGCAGGATTCTGCCGAGGCAGCGTTCCTCGGAGCATGCGCCCTGGGAACACATGCTTTTGTGTTTAGTCCCCAGGTTTTTCTCATTTCAAGTTTTACACGGTTTCCTTCTCTAATTCCCCAGGGACCACCTGGCCTCCTTTTCAGAGTGAATGCTTGAGCCGCTCCTGTCGGTGAGCCAGGAGTCACCTGCGCTCTGAGATTCCTTCCTGTCCTGTAAGCCTTCATGAAGGTCTGCTGGGCCACGGCAGTCACGTGCAGCTTCTGCCTAAGGCCCCCGCCGTCTTCCCATTTCAGCGCCTTCGTCTCGCTGACAGGCCCAATCCTACCGAGCCTGTTCGCCATGTCTCTGCTTTGATACACCAGAGGATACAGAGTGTCTAGGACAGATTTTAATTTTTTGGAACACAACCAAATTTCAGGCACATGGTATTTTAACTTTTCCCCCAGACTACCAGCTTTCTTAGTGTGTGTCTGCAGTCTGCTACACGTGTGTGCAGCTTGGGCCACTGGTGCATGTATGTGTGCACGCCTTCATTGTCTTTATGTCTTCTTGCCTCTCCCAACGCTCGGTTCTACGTTCCTTCACTACAAAGTCTCCCTCTCTGCTTTCTGTCGGTTCTCCTTGTCTTACTCCTTTAAAACATGTATAGTTTGTGACACTCAGAAGCAAAACGACGTGATGTTTCACCTTCTGCGAATTTTCCTTAACGTGTGGGTCTCAAGGTCTATCTACTTTCATATGAATGACTCATCTTTATTCTTCTTTGTGACACAGCAATAATCCATTGTGTGTTATGCTGATTTCTTAGTTTCTACATGGATGTGGACTTCTGAAAAATTAAAAAAAACAAAACAGAAACTTGCTGAATGTAAGCAATTTACATGTACATATGTTCCGTTGTAAAATAACTTGGAAAGTTTTTTATAGATATTTATAAAAAAGTAATTTTCTATTTAAGTTTTTGATCAATCAATAAAACTTAGCTGTGCATTTCGCTTCAAGATAAATAAAACAATTATGTAAAAGAAGACTAAATTATTTTCATTTCAAGTGTATATTAAGAATGTCAGATCTAACAGAATGGTTAGTATTCCTTTTCCGCTTCAGGTGTTGACAAGGCAATGTATTGCGGACTACACGGAAGGGTAAAGGGGGCTAAAGCCGCCCTAACCAGAAGCATGAGTTGCCTGACCAGGGCTCTGTGACCAATCCCACATCTCCCAAAGGTAAGCTAATATACAAAGTCACTTTATCATTCCCTAATAAGAGCCATTGTAAAAGCCAGAGGAGGCAGCATCATCGTTAAAATTATAGCTGATAAACAGGGCAGGGAATTTTCTAATTTCAGGCGGATTTTGATTATTTCATGATATAAGGCAGGACAAAAGTTGGCATAACATCAGATGATGACATATCAAGGCCAAATTTGATTAAATTGCTTTTATATAAAATTCATTATAAAAACTTTTAATCAGTTTTTTTAAGATTGACATTATTTTATTAATTATAGACATACCAGCGTTGCTGCCTTCAGAATCAAAGGCTATTTACAGAAAATAAGTTAATTTTAAATGATTGTAAAATTTTCTTGATGTTTTGATATACAAAATTGAAGATACCATTGAAATTCTAAAATATTAATGTTTGTAGTAAGGAGTTTCATGTTCTGTAACATAGCATGGTAGAGGTAAACATCGGTGATAGGATAATCTTTGATTTTGTGAGTCTAAAATTCACAATACAATATGTCAAATGCATGGCATTCGCTAATGACAACAGTCAATCAATTCAGGAATATTTATCGTATATCTCCTGTGTTCTATGTTCCAGGCAGTGGTTATACAGCAGTGAAAACCACTTGGACAGCCTGGTCTTGTGCAATGGATAAGAATTCACTGGCAAGAAAGTCAAAATTTAGGATAGGTTGGTCAAGCACACCTTCCTGGGAAGATGGCTTTTAAACAAGTCCACAGGAAATGAGGACCCATCCTGTTCATATCTCAGATCTGAGGCTCACCTAGTGGCCAGTGTTCCATTGTGTGTGAGGGAGAAAGTGAGAAGAGATAAAGAGGCAATAAACAATATGGGATTCAGAGTCATGGTTTCCTTTTAAAATTTCCTTGAGTGAGATGGGAAAGTATTCAACACACTTGACTGGCAATAGGCAATTCACCTGAACGTTTTGGCTGAATTTCTGAGGAGAGATGTCAAAGGGTCATGGTACGAGCCAGAAGCCCAGACTAGAGACTACTGAGAGTTCACAATTTGGAAAGGGGTGATGGTGACTGTGGAGTGGGAGAAGCGTTCGATTCTTCCCCACTGGAGCTCTGGGAAGGTGCTGATAAATGGCAGAAGGCATCGTAAGTGAAATGACCAAGATGTCACTGATGACGTCAGAGTTGGGACTTGGGCAAATGCAAAGGGGTGGGTGGATTTGAGAAAAGAATGGAAGGACTACGGAAGGGGTGGATGTGCTAAATTCGGCCACTTGGTTTTGGAAGTGCTAGAAAAATAGCTTTTCTTGTCTGGAGTTCACACATATGCTGTTGCCGGGAAATACCAGCTGGCCAGCGATCAGCTCAGGGATGGCACATCTATCATGGGGTGAGTGACATGAGCTAAGGAATGACAGCAAGCAGCGAAGATTGCTAACGACTACCGAAGAGATGAGGCTACATCACAAAGATAAGCCACCAAGGAGGAATACTTCATAAAGGAAAGTAAACAAAATAGAAAAACTGGTGAGTATGGGATCCCTGAAGCTACCTTAAGTAACTGCACCAAGCAAGAGAATTGCATCCAAGACCTCAGACAGGTCCGACAGGGGCGAGTTTCATACACAGAGACAGCGCCTGTGGATCCGGCAAGAAACACGGTCAGGAAACATCTGCTGAAGGACGAAGTGCCTAGCGAAGCAGGTAGACCCAGCTCCAGCTGTTCTGTGGTGAGTGCGCAGAGTTGGGAGAAGGTACGAAGAAGAAAGAAAAGATGAAATGGATCAGAAGAGTGGAATAATGACGTGAGCATGTCTCGGCGAGAGCGAGGCCCGGAGGAAGCACGGAAAGGCGCTCACGCGGGAGGGGGCGGGGGGGGGGGGGACAAAGAGCTGTCCTGAGGTGGGAGGGGCTAAAGGGGCTGGGAGGAGCAGCGGGGCGTCTCACGCCTGAGCACGGGCCCGGCCCTTCCTAACGGACATCTTCTATTAAACTCATCAACGTTACCTTATGAGAAGAGCTGGCTGATCAAATGTCTCCCCTTCCTAACAGTCTTACCATCCCTGCACCCCTGAGGATATTCGTTTCCTCCATGAGAAACAGACGATGTTAGTCAAATTGCAGTGATACACACCACCCATCCTGTAATGGCTCTAGTGTCACACCTAGGTATGCCCCGCACACTTGAGCAAAAGACAGATGTTTCAAGTCACTACCTGTTTTTCCCCCCACGTGGATTCAGATTTTGAAGTTTATTTCATTAGTGCTTCACATTTTAAGCATTTGCATGTAACATAAAATAATTGCACTAATTTAGGAAAACTTCCAATGGTACCTTAGTATGTTACATCTTGACAATTTTACTCCCTCTCCACGTGGCCCTGTCCTCTCTGTCCTTCCCCAAATTAAACACAACGGAGTACTACTCAGCCACAAAGAAGGATAACTTTGAGTCATTTGTAGGAAAATGGACCTAAGGCTATAAGTCCAAGTGAAATAAAGCAGATGCAAAAGATTAAATATCCTATGATTTCTTTTACATAAGAAATAAAAATTGTATAAAATGTAGAGCAAAATAAAAGGAGAGACGGAAGGAAACAGAGAGGTGGAATTCTTGAAGATAAAGTGATTCCTGTGGGGATTCAAGCCATTTGTGGCTCCTTCTTGCAAGGCTCCTCTTGACCCCTGAGAGACAGCAAACTCCTTCTGTCCTGCTGGCAGAAGACTGCCATGACTTTCAAGGCCCAAGGAAGAGCCTCCAGGCTGCTCCAGGTGGACAGAAGTTGGCATTCATGCAATCCGCACAACTGAATTAGGAGGTCTGTGAGTGGGGGCTGCAGATTGGGAGGGGAGAAAGGCCTCACAGGAATCATTTGTAAGATCTGCTGAGCTGCCCCCCTAAGCATGGGCCCTGGCTTTTCCCTGGTTTTATAAGTTTGGGAGGAAATACCGAAGCAGTCTGTCCTATTTGTTCCAAGCGTGTGCCTGAGCGGATTGACTAGTGACGCATATCCATCCAGTCTCCCAATTAACCAATAAGCTTTATGCTATGCTGGCTGCAACAGATTCACCTTTCTCGGGTTCTGCAATGGCAGCAGAAGAGAGGAGAAGGTCACCTTGCAACCATCAGAAAAGAAATGATGAAAGGGAAGTTCTCGCCTTTCGTTGCTGAGAACTAGTGATTGAAAAGGGACAATATAGCCAAGCTCTGGAGGTGACACGATGCCCATCCGCAGACAAATGGAGGAACCAAGTTATACATACATGAATCTGTGTGTGTGTGTGTGTGTGAGAGAGATGTTATGTATACCATACATAGACACACACATAAAAATAAAGTTGGTCATTTTCAAGGACAATTTCATGGAATTTGAGACAATATTGTTAGGTGAATTGAATAAAAAACTAAATATTATATCTTAATATAGGAACTTTAAAAGTCAAAGAAAGAATGAAGCAAAGTAAAGGAGAAGTGATGGGAAACAACTGGGTAAATATTTCGGAGATGCGAAGGGGACAAGGCAGGAAGGGCGGGGACGATAGGAGGGAAGTCCAGAGACCAAGAAGCTCCACGTTACATAAATGAAGTGATTCTTCCAATCTAGTGTCACCGGTATATATTGCAAACATATACTAACAACAACAACAAAAAATCCCTCAAACCAGCAGAAGAAGTGCTTGGCTTTCCTGGTAATGTATCCATCTGCCAATATCACCTGGTTTTGCTTCATAAATTTCAAATTTATGATGTGAATTTCAGCATTTCCCAAAACATAAGACCAAGATAGTTTTTAAGAATGATTTGATTTGACTGTTCCAATAGATTAACTCAACATAATGGAATTTCAATTGATGTGATTCCGTATTTCTTTTGACATTTGCCTTCTGATATTTCTCTAAGGTAGATGTTAGTAAATCGATACATATCGTTTTGATACAATAGATGAACAGAAAGTACACGCTACACTTGTATTGAGTAAAAATTGACTCATCTTTTATCCCGATGGGAGTTAGGACTCATCAACTTGTTTCATTTAATTTGAATCTTTTCTAAATCTGCTCCAGTGGAGACAATCCAACATGAATGACAATATTAACGTTCAGCTGCACAGGTCCTAGAGAAGTCTTACCAAACTCAGTTGATAATTTAGGTACTTTCCTCAGTATTTTGATAGAGGGATGTTATCTACATTTCTGTATTTCACAAAAATAATTCAGTCTGACAAATGTACATAGAGCTGTTAAGAAATACTTTTTGTGTAATAAATAAGATTTTATTGAAATCTTATGGCCTGTAGGTATCCATGATTTATTTTGCCAGGTTTTCTGAAGTTTGGACCACCAATGATGAAGAGCTAATTATAATAATCTGCTTTGGGATAATAATGTTGACGGACACCCGAAACCCCCAGCTGGTACACAGTAGTGGCAATGTACTTAAGGTCACAGGATTTGTGAAGCAGAGACCAGCTGTAGTCTAGAGCCTGCTCTGGCTGCCCATTCATTTCTAAATACTATTCACAGCTTTGACATTTTAATTTATAATGGTGTCAAAGTCCCAAGCGCCACTCTAGTAAGCATCCAGGCAAATGAAAGTTCTGCTGTGCTAATTTTTGAAGTCCAGTTACTTTTAAACTAGTTTATTGGATGAAATTCTGGGCTACCACAGCTGTCTCTGATGCCAAAGTGTGTTCATAGTTGAATCTAAAATGTTCCTTAGCTTGAATTTTTCAATGACTTTGCTGGATTTCTGGGTAGCTCAGACCAGAACTATAGTTCTATATGAGTGCAAGTCTATCTTGTGGGAACAAAAATTGGTTTTGAGAGAAACGTGAAAGAGATGGCTCTAGATTCTTAAGGTGAACACACTGCAAAAACATTTGGCAAACATGAACTCAAGAAACCACTCCAAGCCTCTGAACCATAAAATGTCAACCGTGCAACAAGAAAACGCACTCAACTCCCATGTTATGTGACTACTAAGCTTCTCAGTGGTTACGCTTGTTCAAGGTATGTGCCCTAGGCATGACTTCATAGTTTTGGCTACAGCTTCTTTGACCCACCCAGAAGATAGGAATGATCTGGCATATATATATTTACCCATTGATTTGGGTGATATCCCCTGTCCATTGCCATCATTTATTTTCTCTTATTATTACCGAATTTTGAATGAATGATTAACAATGCAACAGAAGTGCAAATCATGCAGCCCATGTTCTCTGTTTTCATTTGGACCAAGCTGCTCATAGGTGAGCTGTAACAGTGCTGCTATTGATAGGTTACTGCAGAAAGAATAGAAGTTTTGAAAAGTTACATGATTTGAAAACAAATGGCTAAAATATGAGAGAATTAAGATCTAAATTCAGACCTACTAATGCCAGACTTTTCACTCCTACATTGGGTTTTGTCTATTTAAATTGTCCTATATTGTTGCCTTGTTGATCATTCTGTTGTCATTCTATTGGCCCATTTTCATCTTTATTGCTCACTTCTGCCTCAGAGTCCAGTACAAATAAACACAGTGACAGTCTTGGGGCACAGAGTGGCTAATTATACCAACTGACAACCTTTTTTTTTTATTACAACTTTTTCAGACATGATGCTGTTCCTGTGTGCTTTCTTCCTCTGCTCACTGATAGTCTAGGTCTCTCAACCTCCTGGTGCCATGATGTGGCTATGTAACTGCTCAGCAGTGGAATAATGAAGGGGTTGGTGCATGCTACTTCCAGGCCTGGGTCCTTAGGAATTTCCTCCCCAGGCATCTCTTGCCCACTCCTCAATCACTTCTTGTTTGAAAGCACAAAACCCAATAAAGAACACCAAACTCTTACACCATGGAGGCACAAGTTGAAGTATTCAATTCACCGAGTCCTGTCTACAGATATCTACAATGGATTTTTCATGAGGTCATATATTTTAAATAGAATTTTAACTTATAATCAAGACACGAAAATCTCAAATGCATCAGTATTTTAATACATGGTATATCTTAAGTCTCTAAGATTTATTTTTATAGAAATTGGTGTTAAATAGCCTGCTTAATATGTAATTTAGTTCTGTTAATTATTTTCAATTTATGATGAACTTTCACAAGAAATCTCATAATTTATGCTAATAGTCGTATAACATGGGTATTTGTTAGTAATTTCTGGGAGTGGGATCACATCACCTGAAATTCATATCTTCAAATACAAGTTCCTCATGCCTCCAGAACAGTGCTGTTTTTGAAGATACAGTCTTTGTAAAGATTCATTAAGTCAAGAATGCTGGAGAACTTTAACCAATGTGATCGGTATGCTTTGGAGAGGAGAAAGTGGGGACACAACCATAATAGGGGAGGGGGACATTCCCTAAAGCACAGAGGGAAGAAGGTGGCCATGGCAAGCAGGAGAGAGATGTCTCAGGGGAAATCATCACTGCCAACACTGTGAGCTCAGACTTCTGGCTTCCAGAGTTGAAAGAAAATAAATTTCTATTGTTTGACCACCAGCTCTGCAATGCTTTGTTATGACAACATTAGCAAAGCAAATCATTTTCTCTCTGATAAATAAATGAAGCTTAGAGAGGAAAGGGAGCCTTGCAAATGACCCAGTGATGATAAGTCGCCCTATTGGAAGTCCAACGGGGTTCTTGAGGCCATAAGAAAGCCCTTTCCCTCTCTGTGACCTTACAGTGAAGATTGTACCTTGATAAGTTTATCTGATTCCTGTAATACTTTATTATTCGAGCCCTCAAACTGGGATGTTTGTACGACTTTAGAAGTTTATTTTTGTACCATTTCCTCACTGTAAGTTAAGCTTATAGTAGAGAAAGGCGACATCTCTTACTATTTTCACTTGTTATAGCAACAGGAACAATGAACTAAATGGTGCAAAGTGCTCAACAGAGATTTCACTTTAAAACAAAACCCTGGGAGGGGTTGTACAGCAAGAGCCTAAAACTATGTTTCACATTATTACGTTCACAGTAAGTGTAAGTGTCAAGTGAGGCTAATTTGAATTTTGGAAACGGCATTTGAACTTATGAAAAGATCTTTATATCTTCTTTAATAACTCATAAATTGGCGCTATTGTAGATATTCAGCTAGCCACGTGTGTAAACATTAAACTTCACACCTATCCTTTTGCTTCTGTGAATGGGATAAGAAAAACTCTGCTCAAATATTTATTTGACTACTTACCTCAATTCATTTATGCAACCTGTTCACTCAATGTTATTCCAGTGTAAAGGACTGAGGCTCAGCCCTTAGAATTATGATTTCCATGGTAACTTCCAGCTGCTGTTTTTCTAGTACCACTGGTAGTATAGTTTCCTTTAAAACATTCGGGGCTGCCATGGGGAAAAAAAAGACGTAAAATAGCACTGTAACAAAATGAATTAATAAGGAAATATAATAGATTTGTAAAGCCTAACATTCCTGTTTGACACTTCTGAGGCATTATTAGCTTGCAAGACCTAGAAAAATTAGACAAAAATATATGCATGCAGAAATAAATTAGATTTCAAAAGCATCATTTTTAATAAAGGCTTTTAACTGCCTCAGACTGGAAATAGTATGCAATCTGGTTGATAAATATGCAGCAAATGACAAATTAATATGTGTTGGCCCTCATCAACATCGGAGACAAATGTTATTAGAATGTTTTGGACTCAGCTCGTTCTGTCTGCCTGGGGAAGGGTGCGCTGTGGCAGAGGCTGCAATTGGAAGGGACGAAGCTGCCCTCTATGTGAGAAAAGCCTGGGGTGCACCAGCCATCCAAAAGAGAGGACAAGCTTCACAGGGACATTGCCTTGCTGATCACCTGCGTCCACAAGACTTCCTACAGAAAAAAAGAAAAGAAAAGAAAGAAAGAAAACAGAAAGAAAGATGAGCGAACAAAAACCCCTATTTTTAAGCTGAAGTCCAAATAGGTCCTCTAAAATCCAGTGAAACTGGAAATATCCTACACCATGCTTTATAGATCTCCAGAACTTAAGGTCCCAAATAGGCTTCTATTTTTTTTTAATGCGCCAACTATCGGTCCTTAAAGATGAGATGAAAGGGTATTTAGGGAACTATAGAATAATTTTGGTAACTAAAATCATTTGAGGCATTTGTAATGTGTTTAGCTTATATAACTTATAACAACAAAATGAACATTTTTCTTAAGTAATTCTAAAAAACAGATTTTGTGAGTTTTCTTAGATCCACCCATAAGGGAAAAACAGGTCAATTATGTCATAGCAAATACATTTGAGAATCTGTAAGTACAGGCAGGTCTCGGATTTCTAACATGAAGTAATTGTTACGTTTTTTAACTTTTGTGTTTGTCATTCTCTCATTTAACTTTTTAATGAGATAATATGAAGGTTTATATGGAAGATAACATAGCATATTAATTAGTGACTATTAGACTATGAACAATTTTATCTTAGTTCATAATCTGTACCTCACTGATTGTATTATCCTGGACAAAAATGGCAAAAATACATTTCATGTATATGACAAATAATAACAAAATAAAAATAATATTGAGCACTCTTCTTCCAAAAAGTAAATAAAACAAAATAGAAAAGGCTCACCACAATAAAAACATCACACAGTAAATGAATAACAAGCATTTGTTTCCACGTTATTCTAAGTGTGGTAAAAATTTGACCTCTGAATGTGGACAACGTTGCAATAACTATTCTTTTCCACTCCGAAGACCTTGCTTGCCCTCCACTCTCACGTGTCAAGTCAATAGGGGTCAGAATATTACGGCACAACGGGTAAATTGTGTTTGACCTCTACCACCCTCAGTTCCAATTTCTGCCACGCATAGGATCACTACTGTGTTTGGCTTCAGTTGGCCTTCTTCCTTTAACATAAAAATTGCTCTGGGAGCTTGGGAGTTGAGATTTTCCAGGGTGAGAGAAAGCCTCAAGCTAGTAATATTCTACAAGTCCATTGCTGTGTGTAAATACCATTACAGCGAGTATGAAAATATTCCCCATCAAAGTACAACTTTTAAATTCTTGCCGACAGCACCTTTGGCATGAGATGTAGTCAGCAATACAACCGATTTTCAGCACAAGAAGATTACTAGAAAAATTTGGAAAGCTTTTGGCTATTTTATATGAATATGGCCCACAGTTCAATCAAAATCAAGTGATCATAACAATTTTATTGAACACCTACTTTACTTATTTTATAAAATGTGTACCATGTAAAACATATTTTATAAAGTTAAGAAGGGAATTATGGTGCCCATAATTACTCCCAATTATATAGCTAACCAATAAAGTAGAGCTATGTTAAGACTACTCAACTTTTTTGTACTCTGAGGACACTCATTAGTGCTTAGCTATACACGGTGCACAGGATTCCAAGAATAAAAAAGAACAAAAATAATTAGCACGTATAATAAAAATAAAAGTAATGAATAGCACATGGGAGTATTCTACCCAATTCTACCATGAGACCTTTGGCAAATCACTATATTTATTAATAACACCGGAATGCTTTATGTTAAGTTCAGAGTTTGTCTAACTCTCCAAATTGCCTTCCAACTCTCAAAAGCTGAGAGTGTGTTGTATACATAAACATTTTTTTTTTTTGCAAAAAAGAGGCTTATTATATAACTCCTAGCAGCATGCCCAGCATCCCAAAACAAAGAAGTTTAAAAGGAAGCCTTAACAATCCTGAAACAGGTACAGATATTCGGACTAGCCTGAAAGGCGGTGCGTTTTGTGCCAAGCCCGTCTATATGAGCTTACGTGGGCTGTCTGCTCCTTCTCCCTGGACGTAAGGCCGAACTGAATACGGCCTCCTAGTATCCTTGCCCTTGTCCACTGGGGAACGAGACATTGCAAGTTGGATTCAAATTAGTTGAAAAATAGCATGATACAAATAGGATCATAATTGCTGAATATATAAACATAGAATGATAAATGTAATGCACATATTGTTCAATTTATCATCATTAATAATTTAAATATTACCAAGAATCTGCATTTTTTTCTAAAGAAAAACCTGGGTGAAGTCACAGTTTGTAGGCAGCCCACTTGTAAGTGCCTATGCCCTCTGTGCAGGCTGGTCCAGGGGGGAGGAAGGGAAAGTGAGCCGTCGTTAGCCTGAACCTCTTTCCTTATGCCAGACATTAAGCAATGCTTGGTGTTTCCCTCATTTTATAAAATGGGATTTGAAGTATGAGGAGACCTTGGCGCATGTCTGAACGCATACAAGTCCTGCACTGTGCGACTGGGTTTTGATTCACGCATGTAAGCCATCCGAGTCTGTGCTCTCTCCAGTGTGATGTGCTGGCTGAGATGTCATAACCGTAGAATTCTGAAAAACTATTCTAGTAATTAAGGCACTTAAAGCCAAGAATTCTCTGGAAAATTTTTATTCAAATAAGTTTAGAACCTGGTCCACACACACAAATACACACACACACTCTCTCTCACTCTTGGGTGTGCATGCACTCAAGCTACTCTCTTTGGTGTAGCAATATCCCACATGGTGATCTCTTCTGCAATATTAATTTGTATTGGTTTCTGTGTGACTTAACTTTTTTCCCTCCCCATTCTATTGATATGTACAAGTGCAGAATTTCAGGTTTATTTACAATGGAGTTGAGCATTTTGTGCACATACGTATCTTGTCAAAGTGACAAGGGCTTCCCCGCTCTCCTTGTGTCCCTCCCCCTACCCTCCCTTCCCTCCCTTCACCCCCCGCCCTTTCACTTTGTCTTTTGTCTGTTCCATGAGATAGTTGTGTTCTGGGTCTCTCATATCAGAGAGACCATCCGATGTTTAACTTTACCACGCTGTGTCTGTAGACTTTATCTGAACATCACTCTACCCCACCGTGGTGACAGGGAGACACAGACTATGCCCTAGGAGTGTGAGGTGGCACACGGAGAGGAGCCGAATCTGTTTCCATCACAGGGGCTGGTGATTGTGCTTTGATCCTCCGCAACTGTGAACTGCTGCCTCGAGATGGATGCAGTCTGGTCTCATTAATACACTATATTTTCAAACTCTAAATTAAGCTGTGCATTTAAGCAAAACTAACATATTTTTAACAAGATAATATATGTCACTGCTATTTAAGATTGGTATTAATTAATCTTATAGCATAAGAATCATGGGTTTACCATGTAATTTATTTACCAAATAAAGTGGCCTGATATAGTAGAGAGAGAGTAGCATTTACAAAGCAAAGCAAAAATAAGTCCAATTTATTTAAGATATAATTACTATAGAACTGGGCATGTCTGTAATCCCAGTACTCTAAGATGTGGAGGGATGTGGACCAAGTACTGGATGTCAGATTATGAAAGATAAGATATCTATTTAGACACATCTTTTCTCAAAAAACAAAATAAAATAAAAATTAAATAAAAAGGCCAGGGTCTATAATTAAATGAAAAAGTCCTGGAGTCAATCCTCAATACCAGACATTAACTAAGTACTTACAGTTGATCTAATTTAGGAAATGCTAAGTAGATGGCAAACTGAGAAGCCATGTGCTTTGCTACCTATATTCCATTTCTATTATAAATATGATCAATTATTTTAAATAAAAGACACTTCATATGATTTTTGAAAAAGTCACATGGTCTGATAAAATAATTACCTTTTTAATAGAAAGTAAAGGTTAAAATAAAATTTTAATTAAAACAGACCCACATGTCAGTGCCCTTAGCAATGCTAATTTTGAAAAGTTATTTAAAGTATTCAGTCAGAAAAAAATAAAAACTTTGTATCCAACAATGATAGACATCCTCTGAGTAACTATAAAATTTAGAAAGCATAAAGCTTTTTATAAAAATACAACAAAATACTCTTATATTTCTGTAAAACAGGAGGGCATTTAAACTTCTACCAGTTATGGCAGAATTCTTTAACACTTCTTTTAATTTTAAAAGCTCACAGAATAATGACAGGATTGAATGAAGTTCAGTATGAAAGGGAAATCGCTAAAAGTGTCTATTTTAGAAATAAACTTGAAAGACATACCGGCATATTTTTAGAACTGAGAGATATATTAAATATGATTATTCTTTAAATATTTATCATTTGCTTTTTCTGAATAAGTCCAATAAACACGGACAATGGATAATTGACACCTAGTAAGTAATTCACTTTTCATCATATTTCACAGCTGAAACAACCCTATCATAATATAAAATCGAATATTTTAAAATCTTAAAATAGGATCTGCATTTTATTTCTTTGATGTACAAGAAGTGGTCAAAATATGTGGTGAATGTTTAGATTGAAAACACTGAATGTTTCCCTTTCCCCCCTTCCTGTCCCTGGCTGGCTTTGAACACATTTATTCCACCATTTTTGTCATTTTTCTTAAGCAATTCTGGAGTTTCTTTTCTCTAAGGGAATCACTAAATAAATAAATAAATAAATAAATAAATAAGGTGAATGCTGTTGGTGCATGCCCTCCCGCAGAAACATAGACTCCTGAAAACATCATGGTTTGTCTTCATCCACTGTATTGACAAGGTGACATGTGACGCCTAACTCTTCCCCTCTTCCCCGAAGTTAAAAAGTTCACGAAAAGTAAGCAAGCCTTTTCAGCCATTCAGGACAGAGCGCCATCCCCCTCCCGCAACAGCGTCCCTCTGGTAACACGCAGGAAGGAGGACTTCCAGAACTGCTTCAGAAAGTGGCAGGAGCAAAGCGTTCAGGAATTTCAGCGCCGGTGTGGGGGGTGGGGTGCATCCTGAAGGAGACTGACGACAATGTGCCTTTTGACGTAATACTGCCGCTGGCTTTGTAAACATACCCAACTTTTCAGTCACACCGCTCATGAAAACGCAGGATAACAATTCTTTCCTTGTTCGCTTTATGGCAAATTCGGCTATCTCTTCTGCGCTGTATCTCTTCTTGTTACTCTGCAAATCTGCGTAGCTTCTGTGTGCTGCTATGCTGCAAAAGGAGCCTTCTTTATGAAAAAAAAACATCACTTTAATTTTGACTGGTTTCAAATTGCACGTATAGATTGCCTAGAGCAGCATTTTCATCTCTACAGTGTTCTGTTTCGCCATCCATTAATCCTTCACAGTTTCTGTCTATATCGAGTTTCCTTAATGTGCATTTATAAAGTTTTATTGATTTTGACCTATTGGCCTTGAACCTGTCTACTTAGATACGTTTCTATTTTCTTTGTATTTGCTTTGCTGCTATGAATCAATGTATTATTTACTGGGTTTTTCACTGAGTTATTAGTAACAATTTTAGGAGGTGTATATTATGGAAGTAAAATTTTCATTTTAAATTTTGACCAATTTTAAAAATTTGCCAATTTGCAATCTTGAGTTTCCCAGTGAAAATATTTCCGTTTATCTTGAGACTATTCATAAGCCTATATAATGCATTTCTTTATTCTTTTACCGATTTTATCTGCTAATCTAGCTCTGATGGAAATAGACTGGCTTGGGATTGATAGGCATACTGCTGTCTTACAAACCGATAGAATTTCAATTAGAATACCATCTCAAATAAATTACTTTTTCTATGTTTTTGTAGGCATCTTTGGGCAATTGTATCATTTTTTGTTTGATTGCTCAGAAGATTATCATTAAAGAATAATAAATTTAATATTTGTTTTCAATATAGTCAATGGAAAGTTATGAAGTGCTTGACCTGTGTTAAGTATGGTTAAGAAGTTATTTTTGAATACAATGAGTTACAATGAGATTTTCTGCTGTTTGACTTTTTCATTGCTGTAATAAAATGTGTTTTCTACAGTTTTTAAAAATTATGATGGCAATCCCCAGTATTTCTGCATGCATGTGTATGTATGAAATGAATAATAGTTTGTTCTGATTACAAAACAATTTTGTATAATTAAATATTCATGATTTGGATAAAATAGTTCTCATCCTTTCCTGCTATCAGCAATTTTGATAAGCATTAATGATTGATGAAATATACTTTTTAAACTTTTTTTCTAGTTAGACCAATCTGTCCATTGCCTACCTTACATTATAATAATATTATTTTTTATTAAGTCTCAACACTCCATTACCTTAGGTTTTATTTTTGTCTCAGTGATATGTCTTGAAATACATTTGCATATGACCGGGAGGTGGATCGCAGTTCCTTTTCTTCAGATATCTACTTGTACTTATAACTTTTCTTCAGATATCTACTTGTACTTAAAACTTTTACTGAAAAGAGAAAGTTCATTTCAAACTGAACTCCGTTATGCTTGCTGAAGATCAGGGTGTTTTAAATTTTACAGTGAATCTATGACATTAAGTCTCAAATATTTAATATTTAAGCTCTGTATAGTTCATTGCTAAGAGGGTGATACAATGAGACTTCTGTATAATAGGTTTATGTTCTACAGTATTATTAAAATAACTTTAGTTCTAGTAGTTACAGATTTTCATTACTGTAGAGGCCTTAGAATTTTCTATGCATGCCTTTTGAGATTTTTTTTACTTCTTGCTTTCAAAATTCCATGGCTTTTTGTAGTTTTTGAGGTGTATTATATTGAGTAAAGTTATCAGTATTTTATAAATCATAATAGAAACGATAGCCACCACATTATTTAGGCAGAAATATTTAATATCTTACCATTTGGAATGTTGCTAGAGCTAGGTGATTACCGCTGTTTTAAGTTCCTCTTACCAGTTCGAGTAATTTTCCCATGATTTCTATCATTTCTAGTTGTCATAAATTTTTATCACAATGAATTTCATCCAGGCTTTTAATATCTCTATTCAAATTATCTTTTTTTTTCTTTTTCTTTAGCAGGTTCAAGTGATTGGTAACATTGATCATAATATGAACTTGCATATTTGAAAGAAAGAATTTAACGGTATGCTCCATCAAGCACTTGAAATGGATTTTGCATATTTTCAGTTCTTTGAAATTTATTCAGACTGATTTGTGGGTCAGGCTTATATTTTGTCATAGTGCATTTCCCACTTGTGGAAAATGAGATATATGTGTGCTATCCTATAAATGCCAATTCAGTCTAGAGGGTTTGTTTGCTATTCAAATCTCTTCCATCCCCTTTCCTAATTCTGATGGCTCAATAAGCCATTGAAGAACAAGCACCGAGGTTACAATGTGGTTGTAATTTTTTTTATTTGTCCCTTCAGATCTGCTGACTTTTGCCTCATTCATTGAGAGCTCTTCTATTATTGACAAATATTTGAAATACTAAACTTCTTTTAAGAATTCGCACTTGACTATTATGAAATATCTATTTTAGCTTCAGTAATATTGTTCATCATGAAATTTGCTTCTGTGTTACTAGTATAATCACAACAGCAATCTTATGAGAGGTGTTGCCAGGATATGTGCATATGTTTGTGTGTAATATTTATTTATGTATTTCTTGTTTTGAAGTATGTTTGCAGTTTTAATGCTGAAAATTTTTATTTTTAAATATGACTTTGGTTCTTGATTTTTCCATGTAACTTAATTATTTTTTTAAATTTTTAATCAGTTTTTACTTACTTTTATAGTTGGCTTCAAGTGTAATCTTTGTTACTTTTAATTTTTTCTACATTTTTTCGTGTTTTCATTTTTACCCCTTGTTTAGGGGTAAAAACAACCAGGTATTTTCCTCTCAACCAAAGGTGTTGAATTTAGGGCATCTCTGAGATCTGTATTCGAGAACGTAGGCTTCTGCGATTCTCTCGTAGCTCCTGTTAATCTGATATCACTCAATATTATAAATTCTGACACAATTGTAAATGTGTAATTCTATATAGTACAAGACAGTACACATATATTTTCTATTAAACATCCTCAATAGCTTTCCTTATCTGATTCAGCTTTTTAAAATGTAAACCATCACCAATGAGTTCAAGCTAATCGAGTCCTGTTGTCTAAAATTCACTTTTGCTTGGCCCAAGAGCCACTACAGTCTTGCATACAAGAAAATAACTGCAGAGATGGGAGAAAAGGTGCCTGTTTTGAATGCACAAGTCTTTTGGTGAGTAGGACCAGTCAAGCTAGTCAGGTATTTTGGGATGTCACACAGGCCAGTGTCACTGCAGCCAGCAAGAATACATCCTAACAGCAGAGCGGCTTCTGTTTTGAGTTGAATATAAAAGACTTATTTTGAGAAAATGTATGTGCCTGCACAGTTGTGGAGTTCGTGTGCTGTAACTCCTGTGCTGAATGCCTTCACTGTTCCCACGCGCAGAGCTTGGGTCTCGGCACGTGACCTTGGCTTACAGACGCTATTTCCTCCTTCGTCTTGGCTCTGGCATTAGGACTTCTCCAGCCCCAACATAACATCTCCACAGACCCTGGCAGCGGGCCGACTGACGACGACAATCTGTACCCCAGTTAGGTCCTGTCTCTCCTAACGTAACCCACCAGCCCGCTCTCCCAAACTATCAGGCTGGTCTGCTTTGTCCTGTTGCGCCCAACCCCTGGCCACACACCAGTTACATGACCCAACCTCCACGCTCATTTTGGCTTGTGCACCCACATTACTTAAAGGCTCTGTTTACCCCTAACTCTTTTTTGGTTCCCTTTTGTATCCCCCTCTGTCCCTTTTCTTATCTCCATTACCTGCTTATCATCTCGTTTATCATTTGTCCCTTCATGTCTTATACCTTATGCCTGGCCTCCTGCTGGGACCTGCCAGCCAAGCATGCGTCCCAGGTTGTCTAACACTTGGACCTGGTACCCAGGCTTAGGGTCAGCGGCAGTAAGCTTTCACGTCAAATTATCTTGCCTCTGGTCATATTTTTAGTTCTGCTAAACTAATTCTTTTTTCTTTTTCTCCATTTTGATGAGTGTAGGTATGAATAAGTGACAAAGTATATGACAACAAATGGTCACATTGAGCTTGGCTGTTCTGCAGACTGCTTCTCTGACCCAACAGTAGTTGCATATTTTGCACGTGTGTTTGTTTAATCACATACTGTATTCTTTTCCAACAGTGACTGAATATCTGTTTCCCCAAAACTAACACGTAACTCATACATATATGCATACATCACACACATACTTGTGTGTGTGTCTGTGTATGTATGCATGTGTAACTGTATCAGTGTATATGTGCCTTTTATTAACTACACACAAAATACATAGGCATGTGCGAACCACTAACGTTACCAATCTGCTTTCTATTTTTCTGTTCCTCTGGTCTTATGAGACTTCATTTTGGTGACACCTTCCTAATTAACAATAAGAAATTTCATTATCTTTGAAATCATAACACGACTATATTTATTCTCTATTTATTCTCTATATTATCCTTCCAACAACTTTCAAATATTTGATGTATCAAGATTATTTTGGTAACATATAAAGCAAATAAAAATAGTGTAAATGAGGCAGTTTTGCAATGATCTATTTATGGCAGGAAGGGTCACCATAAAGGACGCTTCACCAGCAGTAGGACCTGCTGGATAAAGGTAGAATAAAGTAGTGTGCGTGAAGACAAAGGTGAGGGGGTGGTCCTTTCAGACCAAATTAGTTTTCCATTTTAGGTTGTCTTTTATCTAAATGTAGCTGGCGGTCCGCGTCCCACCAGGATACCTTGTCCTCACTCCTGGTACCCTGGCACACCAGTCCAACTTCCAAATGCCAGTGCCTCCTTGTCTGTGCCCTCAAGGCTTTTTCTAGTCTCTGAACTGCAAGTTCAAGCCTGAAGCACTAGAAAATTATTGTCCTTTTACCGCACACTAATGGAAATTGGTGGGCATCCTTCACCATCTCTTCCCCTCAGTGGGTCATTTTCGGTTGCAGTTTGACTCTAGCGTGCCAGAATTGTCCAGTGAGACAAGCACCCCGGTTTCAAAGTGCCTAATAGACAACTTTTATCCAGTCTTTCCCCACACAACGTCACTTGCTACTCTTCCAGGGAGCGTGTTTGAAATCACCTTCAGAATGTGCTGCTTGTACTGATCTGCGCTCTTCAAGCTCCACGTCAAGCTAGTCTCACATACTGGGAGTAAGGACTCCACTTCCAGAGTGAGATCCCCAGTTGTGAGTGTGTGTCAGCCAGTGAGACGGCAACAGAGACCTCTTGGCTGGTACTAAGAGACTGCCCTGCACTCGAGCCTGCTTGACTATCATAACCATTAAGCAATCTAATCTTGGCAAATTGGGGTAGAAGTATTTGCTTTTTTTCAGAATCTTCAATATTTCAAGCATGAAAAGACTGGAGTAATACGGTTGCAGGTAAGTGCAATCAGCGCTTAAAGGGCATGGGATTGCACAGTTGGTCTGCCAGCTCATGATACAAGACAAGGGCCAGAGTTTCACCCTGTGGTGATAAGTACCCTGCCTCTGAGAACCCTGTCCTTAACAGTTGGGACACATATGCATATGTATACTGGAGGGACTTACTCAGTCTGCATGTCTCATATTTGATGTCCTAGCAAGGACATCCAAAACCAAAGTCAATGTTCCTTAGAGCTCGGAAGATTGTGGAGGTAATAACTGAATTGTCTTGAGAAAGTATTGTGGAAGTAGTCAAAATGCCTAAGAAAATGGTATTGTAGAGTACATATGTTCAGAAAAATGTGAGAAGCCATCAGGTGATCGTATGCCCTGGAAGATAACCCAGAAGCAGCTCTTCATGATAAAATAAGAAATGTGAAGTGAGCAGGATCTGGCATGAACCAGGAGCTCAGCAGGGCGAGACCCCGGGGGAGGCGCCTCCCGGGCTGAGCGGGAAACTTCCCTGGGAGTGGCACTTGGCCTCAAAGGCCACTGGAAAGCAGTCACAACTGGCAAATGGTTAGCCAGGGGAAGGAAACGGTGACTCCTGCCCAATGTCATCACCTGGGGTGATGCGTAGTGACAGTACCAAGACCACGAGGAAGGTAGAAAGGCGAACCGGACACCACTTCCTCTCTGCACCTCTCACTGTTGAACAACAGGTAGATTTATAGTTAGCGTGAAACTTCAAAATTGAATCAGCTTCTAGACTACTCTCAGACTCAGAGTCTGCCAATAAAAGGAAGCAGAAAGAGCTGTTCAATTACTTAAATAATTTTTAATTTATGTATTTTGAGACAGAGTCTCATTTTGTAGTCTGCACCGGTTCTGAGGTCACCATGTAAAACGCAGGCTGGGCTTGAACTCACAACAACCATCCTCCCTCAGCCTCCTGAATGCTGGGATTACAGGCAAGTGCCAATGTGCTGGGGGATTGAATCTGAGGCTGCACTTCCTAAGCAAGCACTCTAATCAGCGAGCTATGTCTCTGGCCCAGAAATTATTTCGAATCATACAAAAGCACAGTTAGTCTACACAGCAATTTCTCCACTTTATTTTTCTCCTATGGGACAGTAGCTTACTCTTACCAGAGTAAGTACAGTACAGCTTAGGGAATGTCTACTGTAGGATATAGGACCTGAAGTGATCCTTACGTAATTAATTGTGTCATGGCTGTTGGTTAGCCATAGGGGTTATGGAAATCAATAAAATAGCACGTGCAGTCATAGCTCATGTTCGCATCATCAGCGGTCCAAAGGGTCCATAGGACCAACTCATGGAGGCATAAACTTCTGTCCTGTCTCCATTATCGAGATGTAAACACCAGCACTGTCAGCTTTCACTGACATCGACCTCCCTACCTGTGGAGTAAGAAGCATAATTTTAGGAAAAAGAAAGAGCCTGGGAAACTGTTCCCCTCTTCTCTGACAATCTTGACAATAAAGTCAATCAGAATCAGTACAATCTCTTAAATATAGTGACATAGAATTTCAAATCCTCAAAGACATGGGCTGGTCTCCATCGTGTCCTTATTTCATTATATTGGATCCCTAGTGACAACAGATGCTAGGTATCAGCAAGGAATCCTCAACTCAGAGGTAGCCTCGACAGAAACTACCAGCAGGTGCTGGCTGGGTGTTCTCTCTCTTGTCAGGAACCCCAATTATGAAATAGTTATCCATCTGATAAGTGCGTTAGTGACACCACACTTTGATGCACTGCCTCTTGCTGCTCTTACAGTAAGTACATTGTGGATTCCATACCTTGGTGACATCTGGTACATTGTTATTCACCTGAAGAGGGCATTGATGTATTTTTAACTTTTATGATAACAGCCTATCTTGTAGATACTATTAGGTAAAGTAAGCTGAGAATAATAATATTGGGCATGCTTTCTATATAATTTTATTAGTTGAGCAAATAATTGATAGTCCCATGAAGATTCAGTGAACTGTTCAAGAGACGTAAAGGACCTAAGGAGAAGACAGGGAAAGATGTCCTCCTCAGTCTTGTAGAAATGTGTAGTGAGGTTATCAATGCACCATGTGGCTCCCATTTTTTGTGAGATTTCATATTTATGATAGTCATACATCATACCTCATGTCTCATGCTTAGGTTTCCAGGTTGTGCTACTGAATTTCTTAAATAGATGCAACTCTGCTTCTAGGAGATTGAAACATTTCCAATGGGAATTTTCATCATTGGCAATGGAGTCTATGAAATGTGAACACTTGCAAGCTAATTACAGATTTAAAAAAAAAAATCCTCTGCAAACTGTCCTCCCAAGACAGAACCTCTCTAGCTCTGTAACTCAGTTTATACTCAGTAATCTCGTTTTTGTTTGATAGGTTAACTGTCGTTTTTGTTGGATAGCTTGGCCTTAGGATCAGAAAGGGCGTGAAGCCATGGAATCCCACAGTGAAGTTTAACTTGGCTTTTCTTTTCCATTAATGATATTAAATGTCTGTGATAAATTCACAATATCTTCCTTTAAAAATAAAATGATTCTTCTTCATTTCTGATATAGGTGCATTAAACAGCAAGCAGACAAAAATAGTACTAGAATTTGAGTTCCAATATGATTTTCTCTGGTGGGGTATACCCAAATTTCACTTTGCAGAATTAACAATCAAATTCTCTGCCAAGTGAATGTATGAATATCAACTTACTTTCCTGTTTTCATCATGAAATGGAGTCTTATTTTGTTCTAATTTAGATGAACCATATCCTTGCCCATCCTGAGCAATCCTAAAGCCATTTGCCCCTACCTCTCTTATGCTAGCCCTGAGGTTTGGCTCAATTCCATTAAAAATAAAAAAGGAACACTCTTGATAATGTGGCTCCTGATGGCGATATTTCCATGCCGTGCAACCATCCAGAGAATTGGATGCTGTAGAAACCGTCCGCTGTAGTTATTTCAAGTGAATAAGCATAATTTTAACATGAGTCCATTAAAAATCTACTTTGGTTCTGGGAAACTGAGTATTAGGAATATGATGAGCATATTGGAATGATTTCAAAACTGAACATCAGGAGTAATTAAGGGAAGGGAAAGATTGATTTATGAGAAAAGCTTAAAAGAGCTCAATCTGTTTA
The DNA here is from genome assembly GCA_004027205.1 of Ctenodactylus gundi. Lineage (NCBI taxonomy): Eukaryota > Metazoa > Chordata > Mammalia > Rodentia > Ctenodactylidae > Ctenodactylus > Ctenodactylus gundi. The sequence continues at coordinate 128,207 of PVKB01002797.1, forward strand.
GCTTGGCTAACAGACAACTAAGTAGGGGATATGGTAATTGTTTACAAGTACTTACAGGATGTAAATATCCAGGCTGGAGCAGAGATGCTCAGGCAGGGATCAGAAAGTCTGAATCACTCCAAGTTAATAAACAGAAAATTTAGGTTGACTGTCATCCAAAATTTGGTAATGGCGAAGGCCTTTCAGCAGGAACTGTCTCTTAGGGAAGATGGAAACATAAACTCTTTGGAGTATTTAAGCGGAGAATCACTTTTGTGAATTTGTAGCTGCTTCATATTTTCCATCAACATTATTTCAGAGGCATTTAAGTGACATCATTGTGTGTGCTGAAATGGCAAATGGCTTTCTACAGTGGACCAGAGTACTCATGAAAGACAATGCACAAAGATAAAATGCTAGTAAGGACATGGGAACACAAGATGCTGTCACTTATCATTATTATTTATGTAAGTTTTATTGTTTCTTTAACAAAAACTCAGGCTTAGAGACAGTGTTTGTACGATTTTGCTAATTAATTTGTATAAATTAACATTAAATGGTATGCTATCATATGTATATATGTATATGATTATTAGTTATATTAGTATGTTAATGTCTTCATAGAAATAATATTTATTAATTCATATATGCCTTTAAATTTCATTTTACAATGAATTATAACCAAAATTATTTTGTGATCATTAATTTTAATGTAAAAGCAATAATTCTAAACTCAAATATCTTAAGAAAAGGGTATTGATACTACACACTCACACACCCACGTATGTACAACACATACCTGGTATGTACATGGATGGCCATATACATCTACATTTACTGTTACTAATGATCTCTACTTTTTCTTCCATGTACAAACATCAATTTAAAGTTTGATACTCATTGACATACATATTATGTATGTGTGTGTCTCTGAAATTTAAAACTTGTAAACTATAAACTGGTTTTGTAATTATATATCTTTCTTCCATATGCTCCTTACAGTTACATCCTTCATATTATCCAGAATCTTTAATTTAAAATAAAGTATTTTTATCTATTGCTTAAGAATCCATGCACCTCGGAATAAATATGCTTGTCAATTACCTTCTTAGGAAAATTAAGAAAATTAAAGTACAAATACACACCCTAAATACCGCAAGCATTGCACATACTTGCACACAAGCAGCACACACCTATTGCATGTACCATGCACACACACACATATGCATGCACAGGGTTTGCATCATGGCTTCCATGAAGTCATTTGTTCCTTAAATAAAAATTTCTACTTTAAAAAAAAAATTACATGGGAAATATATTTATTTATATTAATTGCAAAATAGGTTGAAATTAAGTGGTTTCTGTATTCACAAAGGTATCCCTACCCTATATGAAAATTGTATATAAATAGTTCATTGCAATTTTATAGAAAATAAGTGTTAGGTTCTAATTGGTTGAAATAAATATATCACTCTGTTCTTGAATATTTGTAATGTTTACAGTAAGCACTAACGCATTTGTCCAGTCATAAAATTATATGTATTTTTCTTCTTTTAGCTGGCCTTTTAAGTAGTGCAATGCAAAAGAATACATTTAATGTCAAAATGAGGACGTGGCCGCGTTTGACATACGCCAGTATTAGAATAAGATGACTGTGTTAGCAGAGTTGCTAAATGTGGACAGAAACCAGTAGAAATCTGGTTTTCTTATGAACTATAGAGATTTCATTAATTTAAAGCATTAAAATATTTTGCAACCTATTGGTCACATCACAAACCATCTGACCTTCACTGTGCACAGAAATCATCTCTCCACCATTGTGCGTGTATGTTTGAAGCACAACCATCAATTTGGTCAACCTAATACTGCCATAATACCCAATCAAATCTCGATTTATGCTAGATTATGTGTATTATGTGTATTATGAGCTCTCTTAGATTTCTGGAAGGCATCTAGAAGAATATATCTTCAAGAGTGTAGCAGAAAGAATGCCGTTTTTACCCTCAGGTTTGAAACTTCTGACTTTGATTCTAAGCAAAAAATTATGTTTGGACTAAAGTGGGGTTACTGTGTAGCTTCTCTCAGTTGCTCCCAGGCTCCGAAATAATGAGCAAACATAAAAATATTAATTCTTGGAATAGCGCTAGCCCTTGAATATTGGATAAGTTATAATATCATTACACTAAAGGCACTTACCCTAGCAGCACACACACTGACCTTGGGGACTGTACACTGGGTCTGGATGCAAAAGTTTTACTAACGAACCTTATTTCTTACCCCTTGGCATGTGATATTGTGAGATCAGTTGACAGTCAACTGCTGATGACTGGAAAAAAATCAGCCTGTAGTGGCCAAAACGAAGGTTTCATAACAGGTATGTCTAGAAATATAGGTGATGAACACTTTCAGCACATAGCGATTTGTTACTTTGTTAAGAAAAACACATTATCACTTTCATAATCCTTTGCAGAGCACAAAAGCATCTACTACTTCTCAAGGAGCAAAACTTTTCTAGGCATGTTCCTGCAGGAGCAGCTTCCCCCTCTATGGTCAACTTTATCCACATAAGACTCTTGGAAATAAATGTGTACTTTTTCTGCTTGAGCAGCCACGGCTGTTTACTTCCTTGTCCTCTATTTTAATGGAGCTTCCGGGAAAATGGTGATGAGCGTACAAGTTTATTCTGGAACGTTCTGCAAACTGTGATCTCATCTAGGATGTATAGAGCTGGCACTTGAAACCAATAAATGGCTTTCCAGGAAAAGTTGATGTGGTCTATCCATCACATGAGAGGACATTTGTCTGAAGCAGTGTTATGAAAAGGTTAAGTAACTGATGGCTTCATTTCTCCTTAGGTATTTTAGACACTTCTCATCCGAATCACCATTGTTCATTCAGTATCTTCAAGACGAGAATCTCTCTGATGTCTGCATTGTTATTTTTGAAGGGTTTTTTGTTTGTTTTGTTGTTGTTGTTGTTGTTGTTGTTGTTTGTTTTGGCCACAGACATTGTGAGGCTCCTGGGATTCTGAGGATCAGGCTTTATCCTCACCTGACATGCCAGGAAGGCATTCTGTCTGAGTATTTTCAACTATTGAGGCTGCCTCTAGGTAGTTAGGAGTGGGTTAGTGACACACACGGGACCCCCTGGATTCAGATACAATTGGACATGCTTGCAAATCCCAGCCTATCAGTTCTAGACTTACTTTGAGTGCTTACATTCTTAAGGTAGAAAATATCAATCACTCTGCCTCTCATTCTACTTCCAGGATGACAAGCATTCATAGAGTCACACCAATGCACTTTATTCAGACTAAATGCAAAATGGATATACAATGTTATCCTACCCTGAAACAGCCTCTACTGCAAGTAACCCACAGACAGTCATTAACCCTGAGCTTGCCTATGCTTTGGGTAACCCACATGACTCAGTACCCTATGCCAAGTAAATTGAAAATACGCTTTTAGCCTTCCTAGAATTTTAGACTCCTTGGAATTCCTTAGGTCTTTTCTATGAAAGAACTAAGACCATGAATTAGAAGCAAAACTGCTGGGACACAAAAATCATCTAATGCAACATTTTTGTTCAACATCACAGAACACATGACAGTCAATCAAATACATGAAAACCTCAAGCAAACATTTGTGAAAAACTTCCTGTGTTAGCTTCCTCCACTGGATAGTGTCAACAGTACACAGTGGAGAGACATCTGAAGAGATACTGGAACTGGTATTAGATCTATGGTGTGCATACACAAGACACACATGTGATACCCAACGCATTACTAAAACTTTCTGAGCCATTGTCCCCCATGAGCCTTTCTGAGATTGGAATGAATGAACACATGAGATATTTGTAAACCAAAGTATTCTACATCTGTAAGGTATTAAAATGCATGCTTCATATTTGGTGCTGAGCTGATGTCTTATCTTCCTATCCAACCATCCCTCAAAAATTAAAAGAAGATTGTTCTCCTCCTTTCACCAAACTCCAAGATCAAAAATTGATCACAGAGAGAAAAATTGGAAAAAAATCAGAAATGTAGAAGTTGCACATCTGTAGAGCCAAAATTCAAGGAAGATAAAACACTTTAGATTATTGCTTCTGTTGTCAGAGAGTGAGTATAGGGTCAGAGAGTTGAAAATCCTGGCCAAGACCTCCTGTGGGATAGGCAGGGATAGCAAGAATTGCACATCTGGTTAAGCTCAGTGGGTCTGTGGTTGCTGTATGTTGACAAGTTTTCAAAACTACTCATGGAAATGAATCCGTTGTGGATAACTCTGGGTAATAGCACGGTTGATCCCTTTGCTGAGTGGGCTTTGCTGACATCAAGAGTGGTATAGTTTACACTGATCCCGCGAGAGCCAGCAGAGGGAAACAAACTGAAGCTTATTAACGACTTCCTGGTCTCCCAGAAGGTGTGGAGTATCAAGTGCACCAAACCAGGCCTCTCCTGAGGCATTCACTGACAGGGACAAAAAGATAATTCGGGAACAGGGGTCGAAGGATCTGAAAGTTAACAGGAGCATGATACAACTGGACACTCATCTATAAGCTTGAATGTGAGAATGTTTTAATAATTGCTTTACGTATTAGTTAAATGATATTCTATTACATCAGTTGAACATGTCTTCAGATCTAATGTTTAAAACAAAGAATTTTCATCATATGAGAAGCAAACATCATCTGAGTGGTTGTAACAAGTATGTTAGCAGAACACAATTTCAGAAGAAAAAGGCTATTGATAGAGTCATTTTGACCTGTCTTGAGAAAGTCAGTGTCAGTAGTAGCACAAATCACTATGCAGAGAAAAACACGAATAGTAATGGCCACTGTGTTTGGAAAAGTACAGACTGCTTAAGACTCTATCAGCATCAACGGTAGGTACCACCTATCCTGGGGCAGGAAGTGCTCGGTGGTTGGTGGTCGTCTTTCAGTATTATGAGTATTCCTTTATTCTTTTTCCTATTAAGGACTCCCAGATGTCCTCTTCAGAGTTTGAACTACACATTTTTGGGAAGATGATCAGAGAGTAGGATGGCCCTTAGTGAAGTTCACCAAACAATGAGGCTTGCGAGAGAATTTGTTCCAGGCATAGATAATGTGTTCATCCCTGATGTGGTACGGTGGATGAATTTTGGTGATGCTGATAGTTGACCCCATTTCTTCTTTATTAGCAGCTTCAGAAGAAAGCAGTCTTTCTCTGGACATTGCAATGTGAGGACCTAGACTGCAATCACACTGCTACTTTGGGAAACCCAATGAGTGCAGAGGAAGACAAAGGGAGATTGCAAAAAAAAAAAAATGAGTTTGAACCCTAGTGACAGAACTCAAATATCTGGAAAAAGTCACATTCAAAGCTAATGCTTTGCATACATCCTTAAAATAAGAGAGAAATTTTCTTTTATTCATTTTCTACTCTCAGAGGGTTTATTTTTTTGTAATCACCATTAAACTACTTTCATGTTGTTAGAAAAACGTGTAACAACCAAGTGCAGTTGGCTAGGTTAATAGAAATTGAGTTCTACCACCACCTACACCATTGACTTGTGACATTGACATGTTTTTGACCTCTCTCGGCTTAGATTATTTTTTCTTTTTCTGGATTTCCTTTTCATTTCCTTTTCTCTACTTTTCTTTCTCATTTTCCTTAATAATGCAGTGCATTTATAATGGCTCACATTACTATGCATCTGAAATTTTAAGCATGAAGTAGAACATTTTTCTCATTGTGAAAGGCTGAGAGAAGAATTGAAATAAACAACTTGGGAAAGCAATATCGTCATTGGTAGAGTCGTTGGTGTAGCAAGGTCTGGTGGAATATCACAAAAATCACTACGTGACTCTTTCTGTGAAAGTACCAGAATCTCTTCTGCACCGTGACGATAATGGCCGGTCTGCACTGACCGATATGCACTCATCCCATTCGCCTCCCTGTTGGATGTTCAAGTCACCTCATTTAGGTCAGGTGGGATTTATTCCCCTTGTTCTTATTACAATGGAGGCACGTAGTACAGGACTGATGATCGACAATGTCCTTTATATTATCTGAAAATGTGTTCTCTAATGTCCACAATCCCTTCATGCAGTATGGAAACTTCCACATCTGCTATCTAAACACAGTATGGAACAACGGGAAAGAGGGTGAGAGAAGTCACATGATTTATTTGAGTGGCTTATGTCCATGATTATTCACTATAAAAAAATGGTTGTGGAGAATTACTTATGAACAATTTTCTTCCGAATTGGCCAAAGGAAAAAGAAAAAAAGAAAATGACAATAATTATTGGAACACTTTAAGTCAGAGGAGAGTAGGTGTAAGGAGATCAAAAACTAATTGTGTCACGTGAATACGCTGAGAAAATATGAAACTGTCAAAAGCTATGTAGCTAGGAGTTTTCTACTTGGATAATAGTTAACTTATTGAGTTTGACCAATATAATGTAATGCTTGATTAATAAAAGTTGTTGCAAGTTGATCATACAATAATTTTTAAAGTATAGGTAAGCTCATATGTGAAATAACACTTTGAGTAAATTCCATCCTATAAATAAGATCTCTCTTTACTTTGGTGATGAAAAAATTTAAATGGAAATATTCATGCATCTAGCAACAGGAGATACTGATTGAGAATAATTAACACAGTAAGGAAAAATTTTATAATGTCAGAAAGCAAAGATGTCATAAACAAAAAACAGGTGAGTGATGTTGCTCATGCACTGGGTGTGTTTTGAATCAGTGTTTACCTATGTGTGTAGTGTCAGTGATGTGGTACTCAGGAATATAAGGCCAGATTTTAATTGTAACAAATAAGTTAGAAATTTGAGCCTATATATAAGACAATTTGGAGACAAGCATGTGCAATCATCTTGGATATTAAATATTACACTTTCATAGAAAGTGTAATATTTTCATAGAAAGTTTTCATAGAAAATTTGTGATATAAAGACAATTATTGGACAAGTAAGGAAACTGACAAGGAGCCTAATGTGCGTGGAAGCTAAGTTGGGTGGTGACCTCTACCATTGTTTCAAATGAGGTTCCTCTAGCCCTTAAATTTGAAGTTCAAATCTGCAGTGCCTGAATTCTTTAAGATTTCCCTCACAAGGGTTGTAAGCAGATGTTAGTAAATCATTCATGAAAGGGTCTTCCTCAACTCAGGCAACACAATGTAAGGGAATTCAAATTATATAGTAATCTACAATGAAAGAAATTCAACAAGTACAGCCAACCCAAGGGAGAAAATTTAAGCCTGTCAGATGATAGATGATCTGAAAGAAATTATAAAATAATTAATTTTAAAATAAGAAATTTAATCCAATATATAAAACACAGATGGATCTATTTCCAAAAGAACATGCTTATATAAAAAAATACAACTTAATTTACAGAAATAAAAAAAAATTATGCACATTGGAACATGTAAAATGCCATACAAAGCAAAACACATCACTGGATAGAACACCCCCTCCCCAACTAAATCTGCAAAGAAGATATAAAAATGGAGGTTAGTAAGATCCTTAGTATCTTATTTGTCATTAGGAAATTGCAAACCAATGCAATAAAGAGATACTACAATACATCTACTAAAATGACACAAATTCAAATCCCTGGCAGCAGCAAATACTGCCAAGAATGTTGAGTAACAGCAACTTTTCGTAGACTATTTGTGTAAATTCAAAATTGCACAGTCACTTTAGAAGTCATTCTGACACTTGCTTACAAAACTGAACCACCCTGCCCTTTACCCAACAATCACACTTCTTGACACATCTGGGTGTTAAAGCTTACACACAGATGGATGTAGCCATTCCATATACAATTGCCTAAATTTGCAGGGAACAAAGGCAACCTCCATAGATAAATAGGTTAGTAACCCATAGCACCTCCTGGAAACAGAATATATTCATTTCTAAAAAGAAACAAGCTGCCAAACCTTGAAAAGACATGAGGGACTTGAAATGCATAAGGCTCAGTGAACGAAAACCAATCAAAAAGCTATATCCAATATGATTCAAGGAAACAGATTTCTGAAATAGAAGAAAAAAGAATCTACTAAGGTAGTGAAAAGGCCATTGTTCTCCAGAGACTGAGGGAAAGAATGCACGGCACACAGTGGACTTTTAGGGCAGATGTTATTGCGTGCTATGCTACAATAGAAGGCAAATGTCATGGTGTATTTGTCAAAATTATAGAATACACAGCACCAAGTGTGAATCTGACTGAGAACTGTGGACTTTAGGGGACAACGATGTGTCAGTGTAACTTCATTGATGGTGACAATAGACTTCTCTGGTGTGGGATTTTGATAGCTAGGAGACTTTGCATATATATTGGGATAGACAGCATAAGTTAACTCTCTGTTGTTAGCACTGGAGATAATTGTCTAAGCAGCGCCTCCCCTGGACAAAGAAAGTCAGAGGCTTTTATTGACAAAATTACATGCATTTGGGTCAGCAAGACTTGATATTGCTTGTAGGAGTGGCTTCATTCTTGAGCATGCTCTGTGTAAGATGACAGTCTTCAAATGCTATGTATTAAGACAGTGTGAAGGAACATCTCCAGAGTTCATAACTTAACATGATAATGACCTAAGCAAAGCCCATTCTAGCATTCCTGGAGGTGGTATGAGGCAGCCTTCCCAGGTTTAATCTAGTCCCTATGGTTTTCTCTGCAGAGTCTCACCTGAAACAAAGAAAAAGTGTGAAGGGATGTTTCCCCAGAAGCTTCTTCCCTGTAAGCACAAGTCCTTAAACCTCCAAGTCCCTGTCCAACAGCTCACTCATCCTAAATAGATTTAGAGTAAATGAATTATGCATCGTTCATACAGTTGGATATGCAAGTGTTAAATATAGAAGTCACTGTGTGTCAACATAATGTTCAGTGAAAAATTAAATCATAAGCCAATACATGTATTAATTTATATTTTTCAATGATAGAAATCAAACCCATCACATATGCAGCTTATGAATGGCAAATTTGAACGGAAGTGTGTTGAGGAATTTGGGGACAAAAAAGTTGCAGGGGCTTTCATGGTATCTGTGACATTTCACTTCCTTAAAAAATGCAGAAACTTAAAACAAGTACAGCACAATGTTAACATCTGTTTAATCTTGGGGGTTGGAGTACAGAGGTCTGTTTTGTTATTTTCTGTATCTTTCCATATGTTTAAAGTGGTTTGTAATTAAAGTAATGCACGGATGAGTAGGAATTAGTCTGGTAGAAAAAGACTGAAAATGCATTGCAGGCAGAAGGAAGGGAAAGAATTAGAAAACTCTGAAAGAACACAGTGGCTCCAGAGAACCATGAAGAATTCGGCATGGCTTTATTCTACACTGCTGACAAGGGATTAGGAGAGGAAAAAGATCAATAAAGTGGACCAGAGTTTGATGATCGCAGAGTTTGATGGGTGTTACTGCCACATTTGGTCTTCATCGTGTGGGTTGATGTGGTGGGCAGCCTAATTGTTCCCTGAGACAGTTTACATCTTCACCCCCAAAGGGTGTGAATGCAACAGCAGGCAAAGGGGTCTTGTAAATGAGCCAATTTAAATATCTCGACATGAGAAAATGTTCTGTCTTTCTAGGTGGGACAGTGTAATCACGGGTCACTTATTGATTCGATCAGAATGTGTTCAAAAATGGCTCACACATTCAGAGGTGCAGGTCTTTGAATGTGATTAGATCAAGGGCGCTTACTCATTAGTTATTGACTCACTGGTAAGTTCATAGCTAATTGCACTATTCGGGGTCCCTGGTTGGGAGTGACCAGCCACTGGAGCCCCTGGGGGTATGACTACTTTTGGAGGCACTTCTTCCCTCGCTTCTGCCTCTACTGCCTGGATTTCATGAGCCAAGAAACTCTACTTCCTCACTCTGCCTTGTAGCCAGCTGGCGTGGACAGAATCCCCGGAGCCACAAGCCAAATTCAACCCTTCTTTGATTTCTAGGTGTCAGCGATTGTGTCTCAGTACTGGGGAAGCTGAATAATGCAGGGCTTTCTGAGAGAGGGGCAGGAGGGCAGGATCAGGGTGCAAGACGTGACTGTGAAGCAACCGGCAGGCTGATGCAAGACCACCTTGGATTGCAGGACCGTCTGGAACTTTGTAAAGGAATAGCAGATAGCAGGCATGCTGACCTCTCAGTCTACATGTAGATGCAGAATGGTAACTTCACGCCATGGTTGTGAGACACTGGGAGCGTCGTCATGGTCACGTGTGATGTAAGCCTTAGGAAAGTGGCTCAGCCACAATGATGATCTCTGAGCCGTGGGAAAGTGGTTCAGCCATGGTGATGAGCTCTGATCCCGGGGAAAAGGGTGCAACCATGATGATGAGCTCTGAGCCTTGGAAGATCTGGGAAATAACTTCATACTCAGGATGATGTCGGGGATTAAGGGTCACATTCATGAATACTCTTTGCACCTGTAATAGAAGAGTGTTGATTAGAAAGAGTGTGATTGGAAAGAAATCCATCTGAACAGCACACACAAAAAAATCAAACCTCAACCCCTCACTTGGATGGAGATCGGGTATGTAAAAAACCTGCAAGATCAAAATTGGCTGTTGCTTAAAATTACTAGGAAGATATTAAGGAAAGATCATGACTACTGGAAACAAAAAGATTAAGAGAAAGTAGATTGTTATTATATTGTTTATTGTTTATTTAGTAATATTTATCAAAATTATACAGATTACTCCATTGTATTTATGTCTTCAAGACTTTTAATTTATAAATATTAAATTATGTGTAATATAAATATTAAGTTGAATTGATATGGGTTTCCTGCCTTAATTCTGCATAAACACCAAGGCCACTTACTAACTTGTCATTGAACCTCCAAATACTTGGGCTTTTTAAAGTAGAAGATATTTTTGGGTTGAACTTTAAGCATCGTTTCTTTAAACTTCTCATCTCCAATTTCATAATTTCGTACAAGGTGGTACACTTATCCATAGGGAAGAAGAGAAAAGATATCACAATGTAAGTAGGGTTTCTGCAGTACAGGTGATGGAACACAGGGTCTTCATATTTAATTACATCTCCAGTCATTTTTTTCAATTTTTATTCCTTTATTTATTCATTTATTTATTTTGATACAGACTCTCGCTCTGTAGCTCAGGTTGGTCCTGAGCTCACTCTGTGGTACAGGCCAGCCTTGGGCTCATGGCAGTCCTCCTGCCTCAGACATTTATTTATTCTTAAGATAGATCTTTGCTAAGCTCATCTTTTGCCAAGCTTGATCTCAGATGTGTGGCCCTCCTAGACTGCTTAGGTTGCAGATGTGTGCCACTACATTCTTTAATACACTGTAACGCCCTTAAATCTGCAAACAAAATGCAGTTTTTGTATTCTCTTCCTGTTAATGCATTACGTATTTCTTACAGATAAATTTTAAATTTCAGAGAAACTCCCAGTTTTTCCAAAATATTCCTTTCACAGATATTAAATTAGCACGTGGAAAACAAAAATTGATATATTTGAAATCAACATACGGGCTGGAATGTTGAATGGATGCTATTTGAACAGGGGACTCAGTTTCTCTTGCCACAAGACTGACACCCTTATTGTTATGAGGTTTACGTAAGACATTTTTATTATAAATCACCAAAATGTTAAACAATTAAACATTATAGTGAACATATTAGTTTCTACTGGTTATGGTAAGCTGAAACATCACCAGTATTTTATTTAAAATTTCTCATTTTCCGAGAACCTTTAAAAATGTAAAAAATGTAAAGACAGAAGAGTACATCCTATTTCCAAATCTACATCTTTAACACCTATTTTTGACGCAAATTCAATCAAGATATCTCACAAAGAAAAAAAGAAAGAAAAAGAGCTAGAACTCATGAGAGTGTCTCCAGGTAAGAGAGAAGCACACCTAAAGGCTGGGCTCTGTCCATGGCTTCAGAGGAACAGACTGCTCCCAAAGTCGAGTGCTCGACTTCAGATACTGATTGGTTCCCTATCTGCTCAGTCTTCCTAACGAAGGAGTAGCCCCTGGAAAGTATAACTATACTCTAGAGCTATAAGCTGCAATTTTCCATGGTAAAGAAAGCCCTACCACAAACCTAGGCTTAGAAAAATTTAGAGAAGGGTGAATCATCTATATAAGATTCTCCTACAGCCAAAAACAAATATGTAGACATTGCTCAAAGGAAAAATCGCTAAGTGTTGACTTGGTCGTTTTCTATGCCATTCCATTGTCTAACAGCTGGAAAAAGAGGAAAATGGAATCATAGGCAAAAATGAAAATATAGTTTATATTTATGCTGTGGGTTTCTAAGATTAGAGCATAAATAAAGAATGGCATCAAATCTGTGAGATGCTGGGACTTAGAAAGATGGATTTGTGGAGAGGGAAGGGCTTACGGATGGGGACGGGCCGAGAAAGCAGGAGGGAAAGAGAGTGCACAGTTGACCCGGTAAGTATGTGTGCAGATTTCTTCAGTTTAATGTAACTGTTGTGTATCGCCAGTACATAAAATGGAAAAAGAGAAAATACATTTTTCCAGCACCTAGAAAAAATGAAAGTGGTTTCATTTTTACTCAGTTTTTCGTGAACGCTCTAAAAAACCCAATTTAATTTTTTTTCCTGAAAAGATTCTGGATATATGGTTACACAGCAAATTTGTAGAGTGAAACAGAGTCTTCCACCCCTCCACACACGCACACTGCTCTCCTGAAGCTAGCTAGCATCTTAAGTAATTGGGATGCATTTGCTGATGTAGCAAAATGAACTTCGGTGAAATGCTAATGTCCCTACTAAACGGGGCAGTACTATTCATAATAACAATAGTATCATAATATTAATTAAACCCCCAACTTGTTTTTACTTGCTTCCAGATCCAGTGTAGGATACATTACATTTAGAACACTCTTTCAAAATCCAAAAATTATCAAATTTCTGGCTTTGACAAAGTTTTCAAAGTGCACATCAGCGTGGGCAGCTCTGCTCCGTGCTGTCCAGCCCACATTCCTTCTCAGAACTGCAAACATCCTAGCCTGAAGTCCATTGTCTCTGCTGTGGGTCACTGAACCACAGCTATTTGAAAGCTTTACACGGGACAGATGTTTTTAACTTCTGCATGAACAGCCACCTTTGAAAAACCATGCAGCTTGGGTTTTAGATTTTTAAGATGGTCTCCTTTCAAACATTTGTTCTATTCCACAAATGCTTTGAAAAGAAACTGTTTCCAAAACCCAGAAGGCGTGATGTCTACCTTTCAAGGGGATGTTGGCCCCAAATTGTGTGAGGGTTTTTTGCCCCTGAATTTTACATCTTCATTCCTCTCTCTCTCTCTCTCTCTCTCTCTCTCTCTCTCTCTCTCTCTCTCTTTCTCTTTGTTACTTTAAATTTACCTGAGATACTTTCACTCCTTTAGAATGCCTGCTTTTACCAAATAAACTAATCTTTTAAAGGAACAAACAGGATCAAAACATTAGGGTGTTCATAACAGGGAAATTCCACTCCATCTTTCTACAATCCTGTGTGTTGCTACTTCTCGAAGATCCAGACATTGTTTCTTGAAATAGAGACCTTGTCACTGTTTCCTTCAATAGCCTCCTTACTGAGAGCCCAGAGAACACCTGTCGCAGTGGTGTGGGGTGTCTCCAGCAAGGGAAGGGTAGCATGGCCCTACTAAAGGTAGAAATGGTATTGCAAGTGTTACCTGTGCCATTACCCTCACCTAGCGAGCCCCGGTGATTCAACCGGTTATCACGGACCCATCCAGAATTTGGCGTAGTGTTTGCTGGCGATGTGTCTCCATGGGAGCCAGTGCTTGCATCTGGACTGGGAGGTGCACATCTGGGGAAGCTATGACCTTTTGCTCTGTCCCCAGATGGGGCAACGTCCAGTGTGCCTGGCAAGGCTAACAGGAAGAGCCTGGCTGGCTCTGGACACTTGGCAGCGTCTTCCCTCTCAGCAGATGATCTAACAGAAGCTTCGGTCTTCTGTGTCCACTAGGGTCCTGGGTTCACATCTACCTGTTGCATCTTCCCTTCCCCAGATGTCACCCTCACTCCTGGCACAAAAGCACCCCATCCTCCAGCGGCTGGCTAGTTGGTGGCTGCTGCCCTCCCCACTCAGCACTGCCAATGGCCACCCACCCACAGCCCTAACTGAGCCTTGGTCAGAAACAGGCCACAACAGACCTTCTCCGTTTGGGACACCCCAGTCTCCAGGCATGCGGTCACGTGACTGCTCTAAACAGAAAAGCAATGTACTCGTGAACCTGTTGGAAAACTGCTCCTTTACTTCGAGGAGTAAATTGCAAGATGATAGAGCAGTTAGGAGAAAATAAGGCGGTGGCTCGGCTGAAGTTCCCAGTGGAATCCCAGTGTGTGACCGAGGGGTCTAGAAACAATGATCCCCGGACGCGTTCGAAGAAGAGCAGGCATCCAATTGAAACCACAAGCGAGAAGACTGCAAAGGGATATACAATTGCCCAACCAAAGTGAGATGGACATGTGCGTTAATAAGGATGACGGAGCACATGTAGGCATTTAACATACATCGACACACGCAAATGGGCCTTCCTATGTGTATACATATGAATATGAGTATTTGAATTATTTCTGTAATACAGCAGCGTGTCCTGAGAGTCACCATAGATGTGCTATAAAGATGCACGATGTTATTTGATTATATATATATATATTGCAAAATAAGTTAGTTGCCACTATTTTTGTCATTACACACTTATGTTTGCTTCCCTACACTCCCATGAAGCTGGTCTGTATTTCCTACATTATTCAGCAGTGCTTTGTATATGAGATGTCACAAAAATCGTTCAGAATTTGCTTAAAAATTATGCAGCCTGCTGGTCTGTTGCCCTTTGAGAAACAGCTAACCAGAGACTGGGAGTGCCCACTCGCGTCTCCAGCTCTCTCCGTGGGTCTCACAGTTGGATCAGGAGCATTTTACTTGAGATAATTCTCTTAAATCAGCATAACAGGGTTGTTCCCATTCATCTCATAAGCTTCAGTTTTATTATTTTATTTTTATTTCAAGTTGACATCGCGGTTATTGTTAGGAAGGAATTCTTTATGCTTTTTTTTTCCTTCTCGGCCGCACAGGTCTTGCTACATTTCCCGCAGGTGGCCCTTCAAGAACCTTTTCTAAATGCTCAAGCAAACAAGCAGGAAAATGTCAGCTTCCACGGTTGGCAAGACAACACGCCAAGGGGAGAAAAGCTGTCTCGCAGCAGGCAGCGGGGATCAGCGGGCAGGCGTGGCGTGGGGCGCTGTGTGCTTTCAACAGGTGCAGGGCGTTCCGAGCTGCCCCGCCCGCCCACCACCTCGTGCTCCCTGGGACTTTCTCCAAGGTCAGCGCCAGACTGATCAGAGCAATCAGTCCAGCAGGGACGCAGCAAAGCCCGTCTCTAAACGCAGCTCTTTATACAGCCCTTTTATTATCTCCTGCCCAACCTGAACCTTAGGTTCTGCTCTGTGTAAATTTGAGCCGACTAGCTTAGAAAGCAAAGATTGCATCAAACCCCAATACAAAGAATACATAATTTTTTTGTCAATTTTTGTGTCTGAGTGTTTCCTACGCCTATGTCCACTGGGAAAAGGTCGCCAGGTGGACCGGGAGACAGGCCACTTTTATTATGACATCGCTGCCACTTTGGGCATTTTCTATCTCCTCGTTCCTATTCTTTGAGAAGTCTGGAGTACTCTGATAATTTACATCTTTTTTGGTGAAATATGAGAGCACATATTTTCTTATACAGATTATTATTTCGAAGTTCATTCTCTGTACAGGGAATGCAGGGGATTGAAAATCCTCAGACCTTCACCTGGGAATTCAAATGATCCCCAAACTCATTAAGCAAAAGGGTTTTAAATACGATAATTCGCTCTGGAAATCTATACCATTATTATTAGTGGCAGTGATTCTTATGGAGACATAATTAATACTAATGGAGAATATTAATAACCTGAGTGGCAGCACAGCGTAGTTTTAGGAGATAGACTCACGAGTCAGAAAACATCTGAGATCATATCTTGGCTCTGCCCTTGCAAGCCATGTGACCTTGAATGTGATATTTAATGCCTCAGTGTTTTAATTTTCTTAGCTGAAAAGTCAGTATAACAGTATTTATATGACAGTTCTTAATGTGTTAATATTTTGTCTCCAACTATGACAGCTGTTGTATTAGGATACCATGTACTGAGGCTTTAACAGTAAACACTGCACTCCTACATTTCTGAAGGTTACAGGTGTGGACCACTCACCGGCTGGGTTGCGTTCCGGGGAGGGCTGACTTCTGACCTGAACTTTTCTGATGTCTCCCAATGTCTACCCATAGTGGCGAATGAAGGAAGTGCATGATGTCAAGCTCTCCCTCTCTTTCTGTATGTATATATATATATATATATATATATATATATATATATATATATGCATGAACTTATTACCCGAAGATTCACCTTATATTATCACCTTATTAGTGGTAAGATTTCCACTTACGAATTTGTGTGTGCGTGAGGGGGACTCAGGCATGCAATCTGTAGCAATATAAAAAACTATTAATGCATATGAGATTTTAGACCTCTCTAATTTCAGCCAACACTCAAAGTCACTTTCCCCTAACCATCAGGCAGTTAATATCCATATTCATCAGAACTTTGAATTAAAAAATATTAATGTATTAACAGATACCTTTATTAAGTGCAGTTGAAGACTATGGTTGGAGAATAATCTATTGCCACCTTTGAGGATATAGAGGCAAAATACATGCTTAGAGATTTTTTCCTTAAGGAGTGGTCAAGTGCAAAGTGCGCTTTGAAAAGTAAGTGGAATAAATGACTCAATTAAAAGAAAATTCATTAAAGACAATAGAAACAATGAATTATAAAAATATTAATATTAAATAAATAAGGATGTTTCTAACCAAAGTGTGAATTTGAAATATTTTAGAATATATACCTTGCACATAGTCTAAGACCTCAGTTCCTAACACTATAGCATTCATGGTTTATATTTCAAGGTCTAAATTCTATGGAGGCACAAGACTTCAGTGCATAAAATTAACTCCAAGGGTAAGTAATTTCTTCCTTCTGTTTTCTCAGAAAGAGGAAAAGCCCACTGGACATTTACTGGAAGCTACAGTCCTTGACTTTTGACATTTATAATCTTCTCCATGATAATAAAATCTACCTACCAACAACGTACTGAAAAAATGCTACAATAGCTCTAATTTTAAGAAGAAAACAGACATATACAGGATACAAATAGACAAGTAAAAACACCATAGTTACTTTTACTTTTCTTGAGCACCTGAGAATTATATCAAAATTATATCAACAGAGCCAAATGGAGGAGGAAAGATGACAAAATTCTCTCAATGTAAGATGATATTAGAAAAATTAGAGAAAATAGTTGATTCTGGCAAATTACATTATTATCCAGAAAACTGCTTCCCAGATGTTCATTAAGATGTCTAAAATTCATAAACTTCCTTCTTAATATATTGCCGACACTTGCTTTTAAGAAATTTAGCCTGTGGGAAGAATCAGGTAGTGTATCCTAACACAAACATCAGAAAGGAGGAATTTGGCTGCAGAAAAAGTAATGTTGAAAAATTCAAATATCAAGTAGTAAAGGGAAAAATATAAGATTTCCTCATGTTATAGCTTAAGAGTAATTATACCTAAAATGAAAAGAACTTCTCCAGTTGAGGAATGACTTACTAAAATCAAAGGAGATTGATAAATTTAATTAAATCGAAATAGTTCTACACATATATCTTTAAATTCAATATTCTTGAAGAATGGAATGAAATGTCATCACCTATCAATTAAAAATTAAAAACATTAATTTGTTATCTTGGTATAGAATTCAGATAGTTTTGGTGGACTTGTAAATTGCTGTATTCTCTGTCAAGAGAATTTCCTTTAATTATGAAAAGGAACATGTCCTTTTGTGTAATTACTCTGCTTCTAGGAATTTATATCAAAATGTTATCTTACAATTTCAACACGATGTGAGTATGGTTTTCAACACATCCGTATGAGAGCAAAAGGGACACTAAATGTCTATTTGTAAAATATCATTAAAACACTAGCACTTTATGTCACCATGAAAGGCAATGGTTTGAAGTACAGAATTTTGAAATAAATACCTGATATATTGTAAGACAATATATATATATATATATATATATATATATATATATATATATATATATATATATATATTATGCTACATTTGTATAAAACCGAGCAAAACATATGCAGGAGACTAATGTGTGTGATGTGGTGTTTAGCTGTTTGCATAAAGAAAACATGGGAGGTTTATGCAAGAAGTGGAAAAAAACATTTTTTTCTCCTAACGAGAAGGATTTAATGCTTCACCAACATTAAGGAGAAAATGGGTTATTTCAAAATACATACAAGTACTCAATGTGTGCAAGTGTATACATGTGTGTACATATCAATGTAATTTTATACGCGACTATAAACAAGAGTCTCAATGCTCAAGTCTTGGATTACTTGTGTAATTCTTTTTTATAAACATATTTTTAAGAGTATTGTGTACTAACATAACCTATGCTTTTGAAACATAATTATACGTCATATAATGACATGTTTGTCAACATAAGCTATATTTTAATGACATAAAATTACAAGGAATAGGGATATATCATCATCTTGGTTGGTCAAGTGCACTTTGTGATGTTTGCACAGTTACAAGTTGACTTAATAATGCATTTGTCAGAACGCAAATCCTGTTGTGTCATTATGTTTAGTTCCTTTGTTTATTTTAAGATGATTGCAGTTCATACTTACCAATCTTGCTATATTTTATTAATGCTAAAATTTAAAATCATTATCCAATATCCAGCAAAATATAAATTGCTAAAAGCATTGGTGTACATCCGCAGAATATACTTCTATTAGTGGAGATTTTATGATTCATACAAAGATTAATTAGCAACAAAAAGAAACAATTAGCAACTAGCAACAATTCAAATATTGATATTTTTAAAAAGTTTGATATGTAAATAAAATACAAGATAATTTTTTTAGAATAATACATAAACCATATGTAAAGTTTTCAGAAATTATAGAGGCCTTAAAGGTTTTCAGGGCCACAAAATTATATCCTATATTTTTTAGGGGATGCAGTATTATGGACTAGGGTGATAAAGGTAGTGAAGAAAGAACTATAAATCTCCAGGAAAGCCTGGAGCAAGGTCTTTCAAGCTTTAAAAGACAAAAAATGTCAGCCCAGCTTGTACCCAGCAAAATTGTCCCTGAAAACTGAAGAGGAAGTAAAAATATTTCACGAGCAAGGATCCCTAAAAAACACTATTTCAGTATTGCAGAAAATACTTGAAGGAATCTTAGAGAGGGACAGAGACAAACAGCACTAACGAATATGGAGGAAATGAAATATCTAAAGAGAAAATCTAACAAAAAAAAAGATAGCAATCACTTGATTGGTAGCCCACTAAAACAGTACTAGCTTTCTCATAAAATTTGTGAAACATCACCTGATAATTATTTTATTAGTATATTAGTTTGAAAAGCGCAATAATTATATTCAATGCAGAGAATTGGTTTAAAATCTTAATCTGTGAAGCTTTTTGATGTGTATGATAGCTATAGATATTTAGGAATATAATTAAGGTATTAAGGACTTTTTAAAAAATGGCTTTGAATTCCTGTGTAATTCTGGTTCGTAATATTGTTGTTCATCAGTCTGAATTAACTGAGATAGATTCTACAGGACAGTGTTAATTCAAGTAAACTGTACAGAGCAAGACTTTATTTAAAAATCTGCAGATTTTTAATTTTTTTTATCAGGAGGGAATCTTGAATTGAATAATCTTAAACTGAGCTACGCAAAAATGCGCATTGAAACCACACCTACTGGTTCAGGCCAGTAATCTCAGCATTCTTAGAGAATGAGGCAAGGGGATTACAAATTTAAGTCTTGCCTGGCAACTTAAGGAGAAATTGCCTAAAAATCAAAAATGAAAATGGGGTGGGAACACAGCTCAAGATGAAGGCCTGGAGCTTGACCCACAGCACCATGAAAATCAACAAATGTTTAAAAATTCACTGTCAATACTGAGGTGGCCTCATTGGCTAAGAAGGACTTGTATTGATATTGCATTGTGGTCACTTCAAAACCAACTTAAACTTGAACTTAAAGTAGCTGCATCCATGACTAAGGGGAGTTTGTTGGTGAGATGTCCAAACATTCTGATTCCTTTATTACCTCCCTAAGACCTGACCAAAGCACTCATGGCTGGAGGAATTTTTATAATTTTAATTTTTAATAAAGGAAAAAAAATTGCTAATAGGATTTTAGGGCTGGGACTCAAGTTAGGGTGTTTTACGTGAAATATTTTTCATCTTCAGTTAGGGGCAACGTGTGTGCGGCAAGGCCTGGCTTTGGGCCACGGTCACATCACCACTGAGCAAAGCCTGCTTCCTGGGTGACAACGAGTCACACTTGATGCATTTGAACAGAAGGCCTGGCTTCAGTTTGCTGCTCAAATGAGCTCCCAGACCCTCAGGGGTGTACTGCTGGAAAGGCCACGGGCTGGGGATGCACTTGTGAAAAACTCTCAAGCTGAATTAATTATAGTTCTGAGAATGATGGGAGGAAAGAAAAAAAAATCAATGAACTTTAGAAACCGGGAAAATAATTTACTTTTGAATTGGTGCCTTGGAATTTTTAGTGACACAACCATGAGAAACAAGAAAACCGTAACGTTTTTAGTGCGTATTGAATTGATATTACTAATATGCACTCATGCCCTGGTGTCGAGCTTAGGTCTGAGGGAAAAAAAAGTCAACTTGTGGTTGTTGAGAAAGTTAATTTTCTGATGTAATTTAGCTGTGGGCTGATACGGCATGGCATTTTTTAATTTTAGTTCTTTTGTTATTTTAGACAATTTTGAACTGAGACAATTTTCTAGGCCATACTCACAAATTTTGGAGTTAAATTATTCTTCCTGAACTGCAGCGGGATGCCATAGAGTCGGAACATGATCCCTGATCGGAGCTTGTCCTGCTTGGAAGTTCATGGATGCCCTACCAGCTCAGCAGTACTGATCGAAGAAGGAAGGCTCCAGCGTAAGAGGGAAAAAAGAAAATGGTGGCAGAGCCTTGTGTCTTTTCTGCTGACTCCTCATATACTCCGGTCTCACGGGGGAATGCAAAGAGTCGCCGTAAGCCCTGGCACCGCCATAGACTGTTTTGCAGGAGAGCGATTTTTATTTATTTATTTATTAGAAATGACCTACTATTTTTTAGAGACCAGAAACCTTTTGTGTGAACGGAGATTTAGCATCATCCTTCAGAATGAGTCACTGGAAGCACCACACAAAGAAACGGCTCAGGAATGAGCAGTGAGAGCACTGACACCCTGAGGGATGTCCAGCATCCAAGGCATTTGGACCATGTGTTCCCAGCAACCAGCCAGGACCATTTCATAGGAGAAAATTCAAGTTTCTGTCTCACTTTAGACCCACAGCAAGAGAGTCAAGCATGGATGCAAACTTCTGAAATTATGAGTCAAATAAACAATAAGGAATTTCTTCTTTTCAATTGGGGATGCTGGGTTTTTTGTATCAGTGATGGGGGGATCTGAGAAATACAGCCGTATACCTTAGAGCATGTTGTCACGAAGAGTGTAGGAGTGTGATGAAAAGCTGGGGAAACGAGGAAGCTAAGATCTCCCCTAGAAGATAAAAATCTGATTCTGGAAGAACTGAGCAAATGCTTAATTGCCTGGGTCTGATGCTCAGAAGCCACCACTGAGTGTTCTGCCATCAGGGCTAGTTAGCACGACAGGTGCCCCAGCGCCAACCTAAGGGAGTCACATCCAACAGAGGCTGCTGAGAGGGACAGAGAAAACAATTAAATAGATAGTTTTTTTTACTATGAAAATACCAGGGTTTCATCAATTGAGAAGAATTATGCAACAAACAAGATCCACCAAAAATATTTACGTTAAATTATGTTCTTGAATTGGAACATGTACTTTTCTGCTTCCACTTATGGGTTACAGTTATTCATAGACAATAAAATCTCATTTCATTTCTGTGATATTGTCTTTATGAAATGCCCAACTATTGCAATAATGTTTTCAAATACATTGTTGAAATGGACACTTCCAGGAAGATGATTTGCATGATCCTTTGGTCCTTCACAAAGTTGCATATTTTAAATGAAAAACATAGATTTTAGTTTGGCAAATTAGAACCAAAATTTCACATTGTCAGTGTGCCAACTTTAACAGAAATTACAAGCTATTTCTTCCACAATGTTCATTTTTTAAACAATTGTGACAAAATATGCGTAATGTGCAGTTAATTTCCACATCCAGTTTCAATGATTGATATTGATATCGATACTAATTTCAAGAAGCACTGATTTTGAAAAGGTTCTCTTCCCCCACAACCTCACCAGTGTGTTGACTCACACACTTGATGTGGATCATTCTTACTGGAGTGATTTGATATCTTAGTGACACTTTGATTTGCATTTCGCTAACTGCTAAGATGCTGAGCATCTTTTTACGTATTTGCTGGCCATTGGAATTTCTCTTGATCTGAGAGCTTCCTACTCATTTCAGTGGCCGATTTTTAAATTGTGTTTCCAGGGTTGAGGAGCCTGTTTTGCTTCATTTCTTTATGGGTTCTAACTATTAGCCTCCTGTCTATGGGGATAGTGGCGATCTTTTTTTCCCATTCTGTTGGTTCTCTGTTTACACTGCTGGTAGTTCCCTCTCCAGGGCAGAAAATTTTTAATTTGGTATAATATCATTTGTTGTTTCTGGAGGCTACCTCCTTTGCATCAGCTGTTTTATTAAGAAAATTCTTGTCCATAACTTTGTCTTCTAGGCTTTGCCTGTTTTGTACTCCAGAAGGTTCAGTGTTTTCATTTTAATACCTAGGTTTCTCATGAAGCAGGTCAAATGCCCGGGGTTAAATATAGCATAGTTTCTCTTATATGAGAAGCCCAGAAAACAAGGATTTTATGGAACCAAATGAGTGTAATACGGGGAGTTGGGGAGGATGGAAAGGAGCCAGAGGGCCAAAGACAGGGAGGGGAAGGGGTTGTAATGTTGACACAATACATGCGTGCACAAAATACTCAAGCTCATTGCAACCATTTTACATACATATATACATATGAGTGTCTGTGTGTGTGTATCTTGTATACATTTCATTTTAAAAGGATTTGAGGCAGTTTCTCCTTTGAATTTAGTCAACTTCCATAACTGATTAGAAAGAAAAGCAACTGAAGATGATTTATGGACAGAGAGGTGAAACAGGTCCTGTCTGTGTGTAATCACGTATTCGTTTTCTACTGGCCCTTCATGTGAGATTTTTCCCCCCATTTGGTTCATTTTCTGTGTAAATTTAGCTATAATCTTTCAGGTAGACTGTAGCATAATGAGAATTAGTTTTGAAGTTAAACATTAGTCAAAATCCCCTTGCAAAGCTATTAAATGAAATACAATTTCAGCAACTTGAGAACCAGTTCATTATAGTCAGGATGAGGATCAAGCAAGATAATATGCTGGTGCATTAGTGTTTTTTCATTTTAATGTTTCTAAAAAGCATACAGGAAGCACTAAATAATGTAACTTCGCATATCTAATATGCTGGACCTACAAATGCCATGTATGTAAAATACTGTCATTGTCTTGTTAAATAACTTCTTGGAACAGAAAACAAAGTGAGAATTATCCTATAGAACTCTTGTGTTTTCCCTTAAGGTTTTGTTAGTGTGTATTGACTGCACTGGTGTGCGAGTTTCACCGTGGGAGATTTGTACTTGCACATACCATGCCTTAATCATTTCCCTTTAACACCAGCTCTGCCCTTCCCAAGTCCAGCTTCATATGTCGTGGAGGTTTTCAATCCACATAATGGATTTTAATCATGTTTATGTGCACTATTTCCCATCCTCAACTACATTTCTCTACTTTGCTTATATTAGGAATAATGGATTTTAGGATTGCAGATTGTGGAAGAGAGCAGAGCAGAAAATTCAGAAGAAGGGCAGACTGTGAAACATATTGTGGACCATGTTGAGATATACGGACAATAACTACATGAAAGTGAGAGGCTGAGAATCTTAAAGAATCTTAATCAGGATGATACTGTGGCATGATATTCTTAGCCAGAGTGAGTGCTTTCCAAAACTCTGCTAGGCCAGGAGCAAGTCATGGAAAATCACAAGGTATGTTCCACACGAATTTGCAAAGAACAGATCAAGCTCCTTGTGGTCCCGAACACAGGTCAAGGAGGCTATGTGCATCCCCTGCATATCCTCCAACACAGTGGCCATCTTCATCTCAAACACCCGAAACCATCTGTCTCCTTCCAGAGTACAGAAGTTACGTCTTTGCCTTATACTTGAAAAACAGCTTGGATAATTTTGAATTGTCAAGTCATGGACGATCTAAGCACATCAACCTAAGAATAGAGCACATCACAATCTGCTGTTTAAAATAGTTCCTCACCAGTTAAAGCTATTTTTAGAAAATAGCACTCACATTGAGATCCTAAAGAATTTCTTCATGTCCCAACTTATTGCAGTAGAGCAGTTGATTAATTTGTGGGTTCCTTTAAATTTTATAGGAAAGTCCTAACTCTTGATTTGGATGTTACCAGGAGATGGGACATTTGGGACATAATTAGCCATAATGAGGCCATAAGAGTAGGGCCTCATAATGGAATCAGAGTCCTTACAGGAGAAGGAAAAATTCTCCCAGTGTGGGCACACAGAGAGAAGGTGATGTCTGTGGGCAAAAATGTGCACCCTCTTCTGAATCCAACATGATGCTGCTGACCTTCAATTCGGTACCATGAGAACAGACTGTTTGAATCACCTCACCTAAGCATGCTCTGGAAGCCTGAGCTGACCAGTCCAAGAAGGAAATAAGGACAGAGACTGGGGACACACCACCCAAATATTGTATCTGAACTGTTAAAAGTTTGCAAGCTTTAGGATGAAAGGAAGTTATTTGTCACGGTTTGTAACCCAGCTCGGTTGGCATTGCTATCGGTGAATGGTAACAGAGCCTTGACCTGCTTCAAACCACACATTAATTACTGAAGATGTTTTCTTGCAAGGCAAGAGGAACATTGCAAAGGTGATTAATAAACTGGATTATCCAGTGGGACCAATGGAATCATAAAGGTTCTTCTAAGATGGGGGAAATGTTGCACCACAAAGAAATGGTATCATCACAGAAGTGGAAGTGGAAGGGTGAATACGAGAGACAGAGAGAGAGAGATGGCAGAAAACAGCAGAGAAGAAAAACATAGGAGAGTTAGATGTGGCATGCTGCTGTTTCTGAACACAAAGAGAACAGGAGGTAGAGAACTTAGGAAACAGGAAAAGACAGAAAATGAAATCTCCCCTGAGTCCTGCAGAAGAAATAGAACTCTGCCTGTACCTGAGTTTTAGCATTCCTACCTCCAGTCTTCAGAGATGATGAGTCAGTATTATTTAAACAAAATTCTTGCCACATTTCAACAATTGCAATAGTAAATGAATACAAGAGATTATCTGTGGACAAAATATTTTGTATAATCATTTTTGTTCTTCTTTTCCTAGCATGCAGCTGATACTACTGAAACAACTGGAGCTATATTTTAAATTTTTCCCAGGTGAAAACAGAGCTGTCCCAAAGCTCCACTCACTTCCAAGAAGAGTCAAGGACGTGTCGTCTTCCCAATACTTTGTCTTTTATACTAAAACTTCATAAAATACCGTGAGTATCTGTAAAACAATTAATATTTCACATCGTCCATTATAGTGTTGTTATTTCACTTTCTATAAGATTCCATCACATTACAATTACAATATCAGACATTTTTAACGATAGTAGCTCCTCTTATCCAGATAATATTAAGTCTACATTTAGAAATATTCAAGGAGAGTTTAGGATATTTTAAAGAGAGGTGATATTTAAGATTTCTTGACAGGATTAAAGAATGGGGTGAGAAAATGAGAATCACGTGTTGAGTTTCTGCCTTTGTCACTTTCTAATTTGGGGAAATTGACAAAAAAAAAACC
Organism: Ctenodactylus gundi; assembly: GCA_004027205.1. Taxonomy (NCBI): domain Eukaryota; kingdom Metazoa; phylum Chordata; class Mammalia; order Rodentia; family Ctenodactylidae; genus Ctenodactylus; species Ctenodactylus gundi. Next base: position 154,251 of record PVKB01002797.1, read on the forward strand.
CTGTCATCATTTTGACTGAGTATTCAAAAGTAGGTGACACTAGTGCTCTTTGCATGTCCCTTATTCAAAATTGTGAGGACCAGAATTGTTTCATATGTCAATTTTTTTAGATATAGAATTACCTGCGTGCATATTACTAGCTCTCTTGAGGATGGGACCCAAATTTGATGTAAACCTCATTTACATTTCATATTAGTCTTGCATATTTGGCCTGATGGCATTTTCACAAAATACTTCTCGTGTACCTCTATTTTTTTGTGATCCATCAGTATGAAATTTTCCACTTTTGGTGTCATGTTGACTCTCAAAAATTTCTGACTTCAAAGCATTTCAGATGTTCAGGCCAAGTATGTTCAATCTTCAGCAATAGACCAGTGGATAGAAAAAATAGGTATATACACATCAAATAAAGTATGACTCTGACACACACACACACACAGTGATAGACAGGCATGGTTCATTGGTAGGGTCATGGATACAACTTAAGATCATGATACTTAGTGAGGTGAATTAGACTCAAAAGATTAAATATCACATGGTCTCTAACACGAGGAAACCAGAGTGTGAATAAATAATAGTCAAACGAGTGAGCTGTTAGGAGTCAGAGGGGCTGAGGAGGGGAGAAAGGGAGTGAGGAAAGGAACGTAAATCTGTAATGATACATATATTGCTAAAATTCTCAAGCCTAATGTAACCATTGCGTATTATACATACATACTATCAAAGTGGGGAAAATAAATGATGCAGAGAGAATAAAAAGTATGTTTAGTGCCCATTCTTTAGTAAGATTAGAGAAATAATGCAAAAATGTGAAGAAATTACATTGGATGTGGAAATCACTTTGAAAATATTCGCCATTAATGTTGTTATTATAATTGCAAAAATTATTTCTTCCAGTAAACTAAGCATATATCTGAGAAACCTAAAACTCTTCCTCTGCCACACTGATTGTTGAAACATTGCAATGGGCATTAGTATGCATGACTTTATCTACTGGCCAGTTACAGTCCGGATATGTATGCTACTGCTACACATTATCCACTACAGTAGAATTTCTCAGTTCCAGTGCCACACACCGGAACAGGCCAATGGCCTATTAGGAACGTGATCACACAACAGGAGATGAGCAATGGCTAGCTGGTGAAGCTTCCTCTTGATTACAGCTCTGCCCCATAACTAGCATTACTACCCGACCTTACCCTCTTATCAGAATCACAGTTGGTATTAGATTCTCACAGGAGCAAGAGCCCCACTATGAGCCACCCACGTGAGGGATCTAGGTTCAGAGTTCCTTATGATAACCTAATGCCTGATGATCTGGAATGGAGCAGAGATGATGACGCTACTGCCACTTCCCAAGGCCCCCAACCTTTCCCCACAACTCTGAAAAAAGTGTCTTCCACAAAATCAACTCCTGGTGCCCAAGTGTCAAAGACAGCAGTGCTATAACATGTACTTTCTCCATGTTAAGATGGAGTTTCAGCAGTGTAGAGTCACCAAAACGAGTTTGCAGAAAAGTGAGTCATTGAATGTTTCCAGCACTTATTTTCTCATTGCATAAGTGAAAATAATATTTGGGCTTGTTAGTTGAATAGTCTTAAAATAATAAGTAGATGATGAAGTCCGTTAAGTTTCTTTGTACAGGTTGAGCTATATGTTTAACTTTTAAAAATCATTGATTTCCAGCAAACACTAATCATGTTATAATTCCAATGAGAAGGTTACACAGGTATTTTCTTCCTTGAAAAATCCCATTATCACACTAAGCTGGTGAAATTTCTGAATGATGTCAGTAAATGTCTTTTAAGCCAGCGACTTTTTCTCAATTGGAGTAAAAAGTGTTTCTTCTTACATAAAGTAATTACAAAGCATTCTATATTATATGTTAAGTACCCATTGAAGCTTATAAGCTTGTATCAATTTCCTTTCATATTTTTTGAAACAAGATAACAAAAAGTTCTCCTGTTAGCTGGATCAGGTTTAAATTATCCACATTTATGCTCATATGCCGGACTATGACTCAATAGCTCTGGTGGGCTCATTAGGCAGCTACCAATATTCTGCCAGCAACTGACAAGTCTGTGGACTGTGGCCCTGAACTTCTTCATTATTGACATAGACGCAATAGAATACCACCTGGTAATTGCAATATAGACAGCAAGTATGTAATTAGCTCAATAATTCAGTAGCTGGACCAGATCCGCTACAGAACTTCATCTCCTGGGAGACTCTGACCACAAATATAGATTACTCATAATCTCTTATATTTCTAAGTAGGTAGGGATAATTTGATACACTCTCATTTGAATTTCTAAAATTTTGCCACAATACAATTTACATTTACTCCAAATCTGCATGTCTTGCTTTCCCACCAGAAGGTATACACAAAAATTTCTGGTGCTCGTTCCTTGTTAAAAATCACCTCACACAGATTATGTAGTAGATCCTAAGACATTTTCAAATCAGATTCCTTTGATGTGTTATTGAACTGTTAACAGGTTTAGTGTTACTCCATTCTAGTTAATTTACTACATAGTACAGATTGGAATATAATTTGTTTCCTCAGACACTGAAGCAGAGGAAAGACGTATTATGGTACAAGAAGTATTTGTTTCTCGATTGCAGTCCAGAGCTTTGGTTTTACTGGAAATTAGATATTAGTATCGTTTTTATCTTGATACATAATATTTGGTAAGCTATATTCCTTTAATAATTCAATATACATGTATAGAAGATCTCAAAAGCCTGGCACTTTTTCAGTTATTGGCATCACAAATAACTCTTTCATTTGTCATATTTTATAGATAAAATTTGGAAAGCTGATTTTCCAATGGTACACTTCTCTTCAATGGTTTATTACTTACGTTGGCACAGAATCAGTCCTAAGAAGGTTATGAAAAGATGCTCTGTTTTCCTATCTTCGACATGCCTTACAAAGATTTTACTCAAATGTTTGCCTGTTAATGGAGAAAGAACTAAAAACAGGCCTTTTTGGAAGCATCTGGGCTGTGATGTGGAACTGATTCAGAGAGAAGAAATTGATCAAGATGAGGAAGGAAGAAGTAAAATGATATTGCTTGGCACTGTTTGGGTGCGGGTGGAGTGGAGTGTTTGTGATGTCGGATGGCCAACAGTCGCTACCTCTCTCCTGATAATTCTTAACACTATAGGGTGAGACTACAATTGTCCAATGTGCTTTTCAGTAGTACTGGAAAGAGGACTTTAAACCAGAAATCTCTCTCTCTCTCTCTCTCTCTCTCTCTCTCTCTCTCTCTCTCTCTCTCACTTTCTCTCTCTATGTATTTAAAATGACAAAAATTCCCTTGGCAGTGATTAAAATATGATATTTGAAGTACAAGTAATTGAAGAATTACCTGCATCAGATAGATACATATCCAATTTTCTCTAAAATTGGCAGGGTATTAGTTCTAAGAACCCCCAAGGATACTCAAATCCATGCACACTCTGATCCTTTCTATCCAACGACATAGTATTTACATGCAATTTACAAACTGTCTTCTGTATATTTAATCTCTAGGTTAACTTAATATTGAATACAATATTATTACTCGGTAAATAGTTGTTGTATCGTATTGGTCACAGAATATCCCAAAGAAAAACAATCTCTACAGGTACAGTAGAGAAGGATTTCTTTTTCAAATATTTTTGCTCCACTCTCAGTTGAATTTACTAGCAACATGCAGGGCAGATTATCCACCAAAATACAAGCAGTACATGATGTATCCCAATTAAATCCCAGTCCTTCGTCCATGAATATTGACGCAATCCTCACTACCCCGTGCTAGGCAGCCTCTATATCCGCTCTCACCATGATCTGGTTAGGTATCATTTTTGCACTGATGATGCCCAAATGTCACATGGTTACATTTAAGAAGACTGATACTGATACAGACTTAAGAGGATTCTTAATTTATATGGTTTGTGAATGTTTAAATTAATGCAAAAGTAGTATCTTATATAATACTAGCTATTTTCTCAGTAGATTTGTGACTTACCTGTCCTCTTTTGGGGAGTGACCAAGCATCAAACCCACAGTCTTCGTACCATACCACTATACTTTTTATGTTACATTTTATTTATTTATTTATTTATTTATTTAACAAAATTTACTTGACATCTTCATTTTGAGACAATGTCAGGCTAAGTCACGAAGTTGTACAAGTTGGGCTTGCATCTGTGATCTTCCTACCTCAGCCTCCCAGAATGTTAAGATTACAGGCCTGCACCACTGCATTGCCAGGTTCGTTAACAGGGAAATGTGGAATTCAGTAGATCTGTTTCCTCATTGGAGACTTAGTTTGTACTGGGGCACCTTGAGGTTTTGTATACCACATGAGATTGGGTCCTAAGCAAACGCCTCGTTGGCACATCCTCAAGTCGCCCACGATTGTCTTTAATGCCATCATACTTGGAGTTTCCAGCAGTGAATGTCTCTCTCTGCTACATGCTACAAATTTTAGGAGTCTATGAGTTTGCTTCTCAACTCCCTTCCTCAGTCCGCTTTGGTATTTTACAAGTGGTATCTAGCATTGTTTCTTAAGTGATAATTTTATGAGTAAGTATAATTTATAATATTATTAAAATTATTACATTATTTCAAGAAGGTGAGGCACAAATTCTTATTATTGTAATAAAAAATGCATATATTTGTCATCGTGGTATCTAAAGAAATCTGCTCTGAATCACTAGAGAACATTACTTCTACTTTTAAACATAATTGATTATTTTGATTTATGAAAAATGGAAAAATTAATTCAATTGGGTATATATGTACATGAGAATGAGTCTTCTTCAAAGAAAAGAGAATTTGAAAAATTCATTTTTTATTGAACACAAACTGAATGAGAGGTTCTACTAAGGCTAATTAACATCAACTCCATGATTTTAATAAAGCAATTTCCATTAGGTACCATGTTGCTGAGGCTACGGTTATGCCAGCCATCCATTACCATAAGGATAATTTTTCTATCCAATAAAATAAAGGATGAACCCCCATTAGAGTTATAGATACTATTTGAGAGTGAATGTATAATATAGGGTCCACCGGAATTAGCAAAATATTTTTAAAGATACTGATAGATGCTAATATTTTTGCTGTAAGTTTAAACTTAAGGCTAAGAGAAAATTCTTAATAAAAACTTTCCAACGTTTTATGGTGAACAATGAGAATTTTGAAAGATTAATTTGCTCTCTGCTTTTGTAAACTTTATTCTAACGCATAATATGATGTGCTCTCTTTCTTTAAGAACTGCATTTGATGTCTCTTAAGAGAGTTCACTAATTCTAGATAAATCCTCTAGGTTGTATAAACTACATTTTATGTCTAAAAAAGTTCTATTTTCTGAATAGAGTGAATGAGCTACTTACTGAGGTAATGAATCATCTTAAAGTCTAGAGGACAACAGTGACTAGGTCAAAGGAGCTTAAGCCAGTGGGGTATGACAGTTAGTAAGACAAGATAAGTATTAGAGTAGCTTTAAAGGTTCATGTCTCATAAAGACTGAAATAACTACCATCTGTTACATAATGACTTCATTTTCATAAGCATCATCTGAAATTCCCTTCAAATTATATATGATAATATATATACACACAGAAATACATTACATTATATACTATATATATATATACATATATATATATATGTATATATATATATATATACACACACACACACATATGCATTACACATAGATTTATTATATTTGACATATCCTCCCAAGAAAACAATTACTTTGGGGGATTTAATGGCCGTATTACTAACTGATAGAGCTATGTAGTGTCTGTCATTCTGCTATTGAAATATTCTAATTTAATCATTCACCGCAGTCCCATCTATTATATAGGAATCTCAAGCAGAGAAGCTGTTGGAATCTCTCCAGGGTAGTGGATATACTCAGTTCTTTTGGGGACTCATTGGATGTCACCCACAGGAGGACCTTGCTTCTGGTTTGAAATTATAACTAAGACCCTGAGTATAAAACAAAAGCCAATAAACGTTATGAAGATGAATTCAGCTTTGTTATTGTTGTTGTTCAAACTCTCGGATCGCTTGTGGAGTATAAATAATTGTAACTCCTGCCGTGGCTTACATTGTTTAGTCTAGGCTGGTCCCAGACTCATTATGCAGCCCAGGCTGGCCTTGGACTCAAGGAAATTCTCCTACCTCAGCCTCGTCAGTGCTGGGATTATAGGAATGTGCCACTAATCTGGTTTTATGTGGTGCTGAAGAATCGAATTCTTGGCCTTGTGCTCGCAAGGCAGGAGCTCTGACCATTGTACCACTCCTCCAGCCCTATCACTGTTTAAGACTTTTAACTCCTTAGCAATGGTTAGCAAAGACTGTTTTGTCTCCTTGATAAAACATCATTGTAACAAGGGTCCAAATATGCTAATTAGGAGAGTTCAGCTAAAAGCCGCAGCACTCCACTTCCATAAATGCTAATTGAGGAAACTACATTTTTTCTCCAGAATGGCCTTTGCAGTTTTTGATTCTTACTATTCAAGTCAGGGGATACCAGATGTCTTTGCAAAAACAAACGAACAAGACCGTGATTTTGCTACTATATTTTAGGTGGGTTATTGTGCCTGATATGGCTGTTCCCTGAAGTGTGTATTTATATTATACACTATTAAATAAAAAGTGCTTCATTTTACAGTTAGGAATTTAGCTCCTTCTCAAATCCTCTTTCGGCATTGAGAAAGCCATGGAGTGTAAACAAATCAGCATAAACATTATTTAATCCGACAGTCACCTGTATAACTTACCTATTTGTACACCAACAGATGGGCATGATTTTTACTTTCTTTCATGACTTTGAAAAAAAGTTTGAGACAGGGTCCCTCCCATTCTTTTTACCTTAAATACATGCTCCATTAAAGCTATTCGTTCACTTAATTTAAAGAAGCAACTATTTTTAAGGACTTAAAATACTGTCCCCTCAGAAGACAACTATTTTAAGTTTCAGGATCTAGAACTTCCAAATATTTGCTTTCCTTTGTACATATTGCACGCTTTTTGGTGTCTATTTGCATTTTGCCGTGGTTATTTATTTATTCTTTTACGTTTCTATTGGTTTTTGTAGTATAGGGACTGAAGCCAGTCATTTTGCACAAAGCTTCACCTCCAGCTATTTTTTGTCTTATTCTTTGTATTGCAATAGGGTCTCGTGAAGTCGCTAAGTTTCTCGCACTGGGCTCCAACTTGCAATTGTCCTGCCTCAGCCTCCCAGGTGTGAGTACAGCAAGCGTGCGCCCCACGCCTGGGCGGTGCTTATCTCTTCTTCCTTGCTTCGCCTCCTCCGGCCCTCGCGTGCACTTCTCGTCCATCAGTTCTGCTGATGAATCCATCCTGCCAGGACTGACGGTACTCGGGATAGCTTAATCCTGAACGACCGCACTCTACCCACAGCTCTCTCTAAATTACGTGGCCACGCTCACTAAGTCTACCACTAACAATCTTGTCTGTCCAAATAGCAAACTGCTCACCTAGCCTCCCACCTTTAGAAGGAAACGGATGTTAACAAGAGAGAACTCCGATACTCCGTCAGAGATAACACAGCCATGCCAAGTGCGGTGGCCTTTGTTATTCTACCGAGAGCGGTCTGCGAAGCTGACCCTGGAGCATCACAAGGTCAAGCCCAGCCTAGCCAAATTAGTGAAACCTTTTATCAAATAAATCATGGCAAAAAGTCTTGGGCGGAAAAAACCTGGCCTGACCGACAGCTCAGGTCAGAGCAACCAGGGAGGGACAGGCTGGGCAGGCTCATGGGAGGAGCAGGGCATGGGCGCAGGTATGTGGGTGGGGCATGGGGGGGAGGGCACTTCTCTGTGCAAAGGTCAGAATTCAGGCGCTCTCCTTGACAGTTCTAAGATCCTCTGGGCTGCTCCAGCTGAGAGCGATCTCACCAGCCTGACCAACTGCACGAGATGTCCCTCTCCGTGAGTGGAGTGGGTTCGCCCATCACCCGTCGATAGCAACAGGGCCTTTCGCGTTCTCCGACCTGCTTCTCAAACCTGCTGGAGTGGAGTAGTCTGGTTCGCCAGCTGACCAGTTTGGGAAACGGTGGGCGAGCACCCTGGCTGTCCTTCCCATACCTGCATCACCACCCAGCAAAAAGCCCGAGACAGCAGGTGTGTGTCTTGGCTGGTCAATCTTTCCATGGATCTCAGAAAATGCACTTTTTTTGGAAAAATGATTCCTAATAAATTGGGGGCTTTTGTTGTTGAATTTGTTTGTTTGTTTAATTGATTATTTCAGGAAACAGGATGTCACTATGTCCCTTATATGTCCCAAACTAGGCTGGGATTGTGATCCCCTGCCTCAGCCTTCCAGAGTGCCAGGATTACAAGTGTGCACCCCTGTGCCTGGTTTCCCCTGAGCATCTTTTCTGGTGCAGCAACAAATACTTCCTACATTCTTAGCCGTGTCATAGTCCAGGGGAAGAATAAGGTGCCCTGCAGCCTAACACCCTTCATGAAAATTGTTATGCTAAACATTCAGATGAGGACAGAATCATCCAGGAAGAACAGAAGAAATCTCAGAAAACTTGCAGAAGAGGTACAGAGGAAAACACAGACATGGATAAAAATCTCTATGAGAAGATGAAAATTCTTGCAAAGTTATGGCATTGCCTCAAAATTCTAAAGGCCAAACGTCAAAGCTACTCAAACCCAACATTGTAATAAAGCATTGTCCATGTACTCAGAATAAAATAGAGACATCTTTACTGTGAGATTTAAGGTCAAACCAAGCCAAGAATAACTGTCCTGGTAGACAAGAAGACAATAAAGGCTTCACTGCTTGTTCATAACTATTATCTAGAAGAATCTGGATGGTTTGTTCAGACATACAAGAACACACACATCATTCTAGACAACCTGAGGTGGCCACTGGCAAATTATAGCCTAAAGACAATAATTTGTCTTGGAAGAAAATTTAGGCCCTATATAAAAATGGAGGATCAAGATGCACATTGAGCAAGGAGCACCTGTAGAGATTGTTTTGATGTATTTAAATTAGATAAATGCAGACAATTTAACATAGACCTAGTGGTGGGGACATGCATGGGAGTTGTAAATGTAGAAGTGAGAGATTTCAGACATTCTCAAAGTGGTGCTTTCCATACCTCGGCCCCAGGAGGCCGCTTAATCCATCGTCCAACCAGAACCTTTTAGTATTGAAAGTATAATAATTACTTGCCCGGACATGGTCCTAGCTGACTTTCTGGTCTACTGATTTCCCTCATCTATGTTGACTCTACAGCTATGGGTGAGTTAGAATAATTAGTTTACCATCTTAGCCCACATAGTGATTAATAAACATATCAACATCCAATACCAGAGTATGTACTAAAGAAAACAAGTGAAGCACAAAAAAATTGAAGATTAAAAGTTTGAACAAGGAACCACCTGGGGAAAAAACACACATGAAGAGAGACTGTGCTGAGGACTTCTGTCGTTCTGGGTTTGAATACTGAATTCTCAATGAAGAGTTCTAATGAATGGTCCCTGTTTGACTGTATGTAGAACTGTTTCAGGTATGATAGCCAAGGGAAGCTTTACCTGAACTTTGACGCCATTAAAATGTTTTGATACATACATATACACAATACACATATACAAATTACATAATTGGGTTCCTATGTGTGTGTGTGTGTGTGTGTGTGTGTGCGTGTGTGTGTGTGCATATGTAGACAATTTGATATGCATATTTAAGCTGTCATCAAGTAGAAATACTATAGCATTACCCTCAAAATGTAAAATGATGGTAAACAATTTTGTCTTAAAATGTTTTAGAATGAAATGCTATAAAATTGAATGCAAGATGTATTTTTATTTGCATTGACTGTAATTACCAGTACTTCTTCCAGAAAAAGGTATTATGAGTCAGATGCAGAAAGTTAAATATTGAATGGCTTCTCTAATATGAGAAACCCAGATCACAATCATTTCATAGAATGATAGGGGACCACAATGGGAAACAGTGGGGAGGGGGAGGGGTGGGTGGGTCAAAAAGGGAGAGGGAAAGGATTTGTAATTTTGCCATTTGTACATATCAACAAAAAGGAGGGAAATGGCACTTAACCTAAACAAAGATCATTGAAACCGTATTTTTAAAAATGTGAAAAAATATGTTTGTGTCTCACAAGAACCAATCAGAACATAGTACATAGTACTCTTTTTCTGAAATAATAAGAAATTGTGAGACGCACACGGTGAAATCATTTGCCAAAGTATTTATTCCTATTACTAATTTTACTATCATTTTTGCACCAAATTTCTGAGATCTGTACTAGGCATAGTAGAAGAAATACGAAAGTCATGGCCTATGCACTCAGGTCTTTTTAATTTAATTAATCTATATGTGTATGACCAGTATAAGCAGAGTTAAGAACATGCAACTGCCAAGTCATATGCTTCTAAAAATAGATTGTGACAGGAAAAATGAATATTCACTCTTATTTGGAAAAGAGAGACACAAAATTGTTTTAAGAGTGAAGCTTGGCTCAGATATAGAGAAGTGAATGGATGAAATTTGGAGGGTAGATATGACCAAAAAATACAGAGACGAGCATAAAAGAGTTGATTACATGACACTTAAATTCCATAAAGATAACTTCACACTGAAGGGCCTAAATGAAATGTGTCTGTGTGAAAACAAGCAAAACAAATGTATTTTTAAAATCTTAGTTCTTAATAGAAGAGGAAAAGTGTCCCTGCGTATTGAAAACCACAAATCTCCCTCCATGGTGCATATTAGAAATATAGATCCACATTAACCTGTTAACAGGGGTGAACCTGTATATTCCAAGAATTTTCAAGAAAATGGCTTAGATTACAGTTTTTTCCTAAGAACCCCTTCCTAGTACATGGGGGTCAGTCCTGAGAGGTGTGGAGACCAAAGACGGGCAGATAGGCTCATGATTGTTGAAGGTGATTTATGGAGGAGATTACCTACAGAGGAGTGATTGTGGGTGTCAGCCAGACCAGTTGGGTACCCACAATTTGGAACAGAAGAGATGAATATATATATATATATATATATATATATATATATATATATATATATATATATATATTAGGATAAGGTGACTTCATCTGAGCTGCGACATAACTAGTTTAAGATAATATATTAGTTAGCAAAATAGAAGTAAAACAAGCAAAAATTTGGTTTGGAAGAAGGAAGATTTCTCAGTCCACCTAGGGGAATCAAGAAGAGGTTGGTAGGTACTGAGAACCTGTAAAGAGACAGAGGTTTCAGAGACCAGGAGGCCACTAAAGAATCAGGATTGGGTTTGTGGGATAAGGATGGAGCATGCCATCCCTGATAGCTGACTACACAATTACAATTTACAGCTAGACAATTTAAATGTCTTGGAAATCAGTATGAGCATTCAAGGCAAACAGCCTGTCAGAGTGAAGTCCACATGTACTTTTTTTTTCTTTGTATGTTTTATGTGTTTTCAAAATTGTGAGGAGACAAGAAGTAAAGAAACGTATCTGCGCGCGCACACACACACACACACACACACACTCGCAAAATGAGTTTTTTTTTTTTTTTTTTTTTTTTTTACATCCTGGGGCCCCCTGTGCTATCTCAGCTCATTAACATACTTTTACTTCCTCCTTTGCACTGGTCTCATTAAAGGCAGAAGAAGCACTAAGCTAGTGCCACAGCGCATGGTTTTATGTTTGAATGTATTTATTTAAAGAAGTCAGAAGGGAAGCAAATATTGTTACTCAGCTTAATTTCACTTTGAAAGGGAAGCTCAGGCTTCCCATGCTAATGCGTTCAGCTTTCTAAATAAGTCTCCTTTGCGTGGTAAAAGCATTCTGTTGTCAGGGCCCAGTCGTCTACAACTTTTTTCTCTCTCCATCAAAGGAATAAAAAAATGTTGACTTTCTTTTGATTTTTATTTTATATCATGTCAATTAGTTATCATAAAAGCCTTTTAGGGACAAGTTTATCTTCCCTAATATGTTCAAATATGAAACAACCATGTCATTAATTTATTTCCTGGAAAAATGATGTCTGCAAATATTTATAATGCAGCAGAGGACCAAGAATAACGAGCCAGTTGGTCATCCCATTGCACCTATTCGACTTTCCCGCAAATATTGCCATTCCTTCTTCTTCCTAGCTGCCCTTAGCACCAAGACTGCAGAAGAGGAGCAGCCCTACCTGGGACTCCCTTCTGGGGAGTGGGGACTTCTTTTACCCTTTTACCCTTTCTCTGAAAATAAAGATTTGTTCTAAGCGCGCGCGCACACACACACACACACACACACACACACACACACACACACACGAAGACTGTAGAAATGCCATTTGTACTTTTCGATTCATCATAATCATTGGTGTCTTGCCCTGTGGGGCAACCAGTGCACCCATTTTGTGGCCTTGACTTTGTTAATTTCCATCATTGTAGCTCCCTTCGCCTCTCCTATTCCTATGTGTCAAATTAGCATTCTTGGTTAGAGAACCCTTTAAATTCTTGAAGGATGTAATTACTGATTTTACTCCTGTCCTCACTGGGATAAATAACCCAGCTTCTTTCTGTTACGGATGTCATGTTCTACCTCTTCCACCTACCTTTGCCTTCACTCTGTGCCTCTTAACTCTGCTTAAGGCTGCAGATGCTGTCATTGGTCAACTGCACTCGCCGACACCGGTCCCCTCAGGGAGACAGCTTTGGGCCACCAGTGGCCGTGTGGTATCTGATACAGCTCCTGGGAAATTGTGAGCAGGGACGCTGCGGCATGAAACCAGGGCAGATACGCTGGATTGTTTTAATGAACATTTGAAATACTGGTTTAATCATGATTTATCAACTTGTCTATATAACAATGAAAATAAACATACTAGAAGCTTTAAATAATGAGGCAGTACATAAGATATCAGACATTACTCATGTGTGAACTCTATTTGTCATTTTCACAAAATAGCGTAGGAATATTGTGCCATATTGATTCTCATAATTGTTATTTTTATTAACATATGTTTCTAATACATGATAATTGCATTCAACTTCAGAAATTAATACATATACATATTGTATCTTAATTTTATTTATTTAATATATTTATTTATTTATTGTAATTGTGATTGAGCCCAGGGCCCTCCACTGAGCTATGTTCCTAGTCTTTGTCCTCTGCTTCCTCTTCCTCCTCCTCCTCCTCCTCCTCCTCCTCCTCTTCTTCTTCTTCTTCTTCCAATGACACAAGAGCTGTCTCATTAGGGAAGTCATTAAGTTGACCAAGGTTCACTCAAATTTTTGATCCTCTAGCCGGGGCCTCCCAGAGTGCTGAGATGACAGGTCTACTGTCACTCTTACCTCCATACTGAACTGGTCTGTCTCTGCCTCTGTCTCTGTCTCTCTCTCTCTTTCTCTCTGTCTCTCCCCCACCCCCTTCCTTTCTAGCACTTGGAATTGTTTGAATCACTTTGGAGAGTGACTTTATATTTGAGCCTAAGGATGCTAAAAGAAATACATTCTCTCCCCCAAAAGAAGACATCAGCTTACCAGATCTCTCATTTCTTGACTTCACCAAAATGTTGACTTAACGACCCACAGAGAAGCTCACCAAGGACCACTTGTACCTCGGCTTGTTCTCATTGATGGTGAGCACTACTGGGAGAATGTGACAGCAAACCTTTCTGCTTGAACTCTGACTTAGCATGTTTATAACACAGTGCCAATTAAAATTTATGCCAAATCTTCTTACTGTCTAAAGTCAAGAAAACATGTTTTGATAATTAAAATATAAGTGAGTATTTATTTTATTGCATAAATTCTACATAATTAAATGTGTATCTGGCATCAAAACTATTTTGTTTAGAGAATGAATCTTGCCTAAAATATTTTACTCTCATCTAATTTTCTTATACATATTACTAAGTAAATTCAGTATTTTTTTCTTCTGAAACTCAGAATCATCAATTCTCCTTCTTCTGATGCTGGAAATCACAAGATATCACAGTGACACAGGTTGAGGGTGACCAAAATAAAAAGGAAGCGTGTGATAGTAACAAAAAATATTTAAGATGGGTATTTTGGCTTGAATTGATCATTGGTACTTGAATAACCATATTGAATTCCATGGTGAATACACATCTTTCATGGAGACTGAGAATGATTTCACTCCTTGGACTTGATTGCACCTTGGATCACACCACCGACCCCTTCAGTCTCCATGTCAGTTAATACTGTGACTAGAGCTCATGTTCACATTCACGAGATGTAAAAATAATCCATACTATCTACAGCACACTGCATTCGTTCTTATACCCATATAATTTAATAAGCTTAAAAATTCACAAAGGTATTGTTTACATATACTGTTTGCTTTTTTATTTTAGTTGTTTTTTATAGTAATAATTTATCCCAGACCTAATATTTGAATTATTTTCTCTTAAGGAGTAAATAGCAAGAAAAAAGCTATCAAGAAAATGCATTGTCTACCAAAGTAGTCCAAATTAAAATTAGTTTTAGAGCTATATAGACAAAATTCTATACATGTACAGTTGAAGCTCTAGTGTCTGGCTATACAATATTTTTGCTAAAATTAAATACATATGATAGGCAATAAAAAGCTCATTACAATTAAAATTTAAAACAAACTTTAGGAAAGTTATTTTAGAAGACAATAGGATTGTAGAATGTTGCAAGTAATTTTTCTTGTTATTACTAACACTAACCAAAGTACTACATAACACGTAAGAGAGCTTTATAATTTCAAAATTATGCTTGCATTTAATCACAATTTATTTGAATAGTTATGGCATACTAATTAATTTTTAAAACAAGATATAAAACCAAATTTTGGCATGTGAAAAATATCAAGAAAAATGCTATATATGTAAAATAATAATTGTTAGATCTGTTAATATTTTTAAAAACAAGTAATAATATTTCCTGTAACAATATTTTAAAGCATGTAACAGTAAAGCTTAAGGATCTGTAGACACAATTGAAAATTTTAATGCATTTTTAACTTAAAACGTCATACTTCAGCTGGTCACAGACTCCTTTTCCAAAAAACACAAGCAGATGCACCCATAGAAGCATGCGCAGAGATGAGAGAAACACTTCTCGCCAACGGAGAAGGGGCACAACAAACGAGAATATGAATTATTTCTCTATATTATGTGAGCGCTCTGATGCAAAACACATTTCTAAATGAAAATTAAAATGTGAAGGTATTGTTCCTACTGTAATTAGTTTTAGGCGTGTATAAAGAAACACTAAACAGGAAGGCATTTAAAGAAAACTATAAAAAGAAGAGTTGAGGAAGAAAGGAAGAGCTCAGAAAACCTTTTCTCTGAAATTCTAAGAGAAAAGAAGCAAAGCACCAAAACTTTGTTTTGAATCCATAATAGGTTCCTCCTAAATGAAGCTAATAAATGAATAAAATAAATGCATGGGCTAATCAATCGCTCACCAAATGTAGAGGGCAGCATGTGGCTCTTTCTTTTGATTCATGTCCAGTCCCTATTGCACTAACAGTTGTGCTGTGAAAAAGAGAAAAAAGGAACTCCCATGCTCTAATTTTGGAGAGCTTCTTCCATAATATTTATGCATAAAAACTAGCACAGCTTCTTAATTTCAGTCCTATCCCTTCCATATAATAGAAAGTGATGCTAATTCAACTGCTACCTTTTCATCTTATAATTTTATTTTCAAAAATCAATGATTTATCTGTTAGAAATCTCACAGATAAAAACAAAAAAGACTTTTTACTTTTTGATTAGTCATACATTTTGGCTAATCAACACGTGTTCAGCCCTCTATGACAGATGAATAGTTCTGTCTCTTGGAGGGCTACACAAGAAGGCAACTCTTGAGGGGATCACGCACGGCATTCTCTCTAAGGAAGAAGGATTTTCTTCAGGGAAATCGTGGAAACCTATTTGCAGGGAACTCAAAGATTCCACTTTTAGTAGGACAAATATACATACAGAAAGTTAAAGACACACCTATGATGTTAGAAAAGCAGCCAGATAGTAAGCATCATCGTGTTGCCACATCCGGTCTCACATAGGGAATCTCTAGCATTCTATGAAGACAGTGGAAGTTTTCAGCTGCGCTGTAACCGTTCACCATGTCAGATGCCATAAGTTACCTTCCTTCAAAGCCTCCAGACAGGCTTTCTCTCTGCCTAAGTCCTGCGGAATGACAGTTAACTCTGTCACTCTGCCTAACTTTCCACTCGATTTGGGACAGGCTGCTCCTTTGTTCGTGTTCCTGCAAACATCTTTGATCCTCTGTCCCCCATGTTACGCTGTGGTCCCCCCATGAGTAAGCACCCAGGGAAAATGAACCAGGTGGTGAACGGGCTCATTCTATGGACTCACAAACCAAGAGATAATCATGTGGTGTTTTCAAGACTTAATTCTATAGGTCTGCAGAATTAAGCCACTTAACAGCCTTAATTACACATCTATTAATCCACTCCCTCAGTTATTCATTCATTTGTTTCATTAAGAAAGAAGAAATGACTTCAATCTATGTGCTTAAAATTGTACTAAACATATTTATCTTCCTGTATCTGTAAAGATTGACATGTTCAAAACGTTTAAGCTCCTAACACGATACCATATTTTTTATGTGATACTGCATTCAAGTGCATCATAACATCCGTCCATTTTGAGATGATGTCAAAACTGATATAGTCCAAAAAATTTACATTTTGGCATCTTGGATTAATTTTTGTTCCAGTATGCACATCTTTTCATGGTAAAACAAGGAGAAATCTGTAACACTCAAATAAATTAACATTAGTGTTTGAATTATTTAAAAGAACATTTATAGGAAATGAGATGTCTAACAATTTCTATTCATCGCCTTCAAACATTATGCATGAATATCTGTTAGCAGATCGTCTCGTGAAATGTTCATGACTGACATAGCCATTTGATTCTTAACGATTTAGGATAATGATGTGAAATTGTTTAATCTATGTTGCTATTAAAAAGATTGATATTTTTTGGACTTAGGAATATGGAAGAAAAAACTATTGCTTTGTCTTTCATTTCAATAGTCAAGATCATATGAAAATGTGTTCATTTAAGTAGCAAATTCACTGCAATAACTTCATACATAAACTCTTCTAATTTTTTTTAAAAATAATATGATTAATGACAATACTGCACGTGATCAAGAATTATGGGCCACTGGATGACTCATATGACTCTTTGTACCTTAAACTTAGGTGCGATAGAAAGCATATTTAAGCAAAATACTTTGCGTTTCCTCATCAAGGCCATTCTACATGTTTGCAATAAATTTCTTTCCCGATAGCAGTGCTGCCTGGTCTATGGTAAGGGCAGGGAGAGTGGCTGGGATTTACTTACTTACTGAAATGAGGTTCAAGTAACCAAATAAATGTAATTTCAAAATGTTCTTACTGAGAGGTTTTATATAAACATGAAGATCTTAAACTCAGTATGCCTTTATAACAGTTCAGTTTAACTGTAAATACTGCTTTTAACAAATTGAATTTTTTTTTCAAAAAGAGTATTTCATATTAATATTCTCAGAGACAGATGACAAGTAATCTCATTGATAAGAAAACCACCAAAAGTCTTCAAGTAAGAACTCATGAGAGAAAAATTTTATTTGGCAATTAAAAAGATTCTGTTTGTACTTGACTGTCACCAAACATAACATATAACTATGTATAAAATAAAAGAATCACAGAATGAAAAAAAAAAACAGAAATTCTAGGTACAAAATACACTAAACACGGTGCTAATCTATTTGAAGCAGGCACAATATAACCCTCTTAAAATCTGTAGTCAATGTTTCTAAGACACCTCTGTGTATAAAGACAAGACAGAGGAAAAATTTTACAGAAAAAAGACTATAATAAAAAAAAGTTTTTCCCAAAACCCTGACTTCTAAGCAAATTCTTCTTGAACTTTAGACCATGACTGTACATTTGAACTTTTTTGTTCAATTTGTATTATTGAGTTTTAAATAATGCTGTAGTTTTAAATTTTTTAATTACCTCTTTTTTTAGTGGGACACTAACACAACAGAAAATGTAGAAATGGTGCTTAAGTCGCTCATTTTCTAGAATTTGATGGCTATATTTTGATAAATCACCGAAAGGAAAAAGAGAAGATAAGATTACCATTTATCATTTTTAATAATATAGATTTATAGCTCAGAATATGTTCTTTAGTAGATTAGGAATGATTAGGAGAATGCCAAATGCATAACGCCAACAGTCATCACCATTAATAACAACAAAGTAATACTTCAAGGTGTGAGTCTTGAGAAAATTTTTCTCAATATTAAGAAAAAGTGTTAAAATTTCAGTGCATTCATTTGGGAAAAACATAATAAAATTTTCGTATTTCTCACTATAGCATATTTGAACTATGTTACTTTCAGTTTGCAATATTTACCATGAAAAAAGCTAAGTAAAAGCAAATACTAACGTTCTGTAAAGAATTACAGCACGTATCTTCAGTCTGTAAGTACTGAATTCATGAGTGATTATCAACACGGCGATCATACAAGACTACTGGAATGTGTCAAAAACTTGCAAAAGTACCACTTTATTAATAGATGGCATAAGGATATTTTGGCATTTTTGTCATCAGAAAACTGCTTGGCTGAAAGTGATCCCCGCTAAACCAGTTGGCCATGAGACGTTGTTTTCATAAATGTGTGAAAGTTCCCATCAAATTCTAAGTAAAAAAAGTAACTTACAAATTCAGTTTTCCTGAAATATTCTAATAAGGCATTTGAGTGATATTGGTTTATTTAAGAATACATTTCAATAGGTGCAAATAAATCTCAAATTTTCTACGTGCTTCACTTTTACCATAATTTGAATTGCAAGAATAAAACAAAAACTTGCCAAATGATGGATTAGATTATGAATACGAAAGCACAAAAGAAGTTACCAGTTAGACTAAATTTTAAAATAAAAAGCACATTCAAATTAGCAATAGGTACAAAGGTAACTCAAAAGTCATTTCTAAACTGATTTTTGCTTCCTAAATTTGCTTTTTTTCCCCCTGAAATCTTCTTAATCTTCTTTTCATAGTTCCAAAACTATAAAAGCTCCTGGAAAAAGATGAAGCAAACCTCGCCTTATAACAATGGACTAAACCATACTTTGTTGTTGTTCTCTGTCTGTCTCTCTTTCTCTTTCTGTTTCTCTGTCTCTCCATATCTGTGTGTGTGTGTGTGTGTGTGTGTGTGTGTGTGTGTATGCATGTGTGTGCACAGTAATCGGGATTGAGTCCAAGGTCTTCACACTGAATACATAACCAGTCTTTTTTTATGTCTTGTCATGAAAAATTACCTAACAAAGTTCTCCAGGCAAGATTTGAGCTTGCCATTGTCCTGACTCAGCCTCTGGACTTCTGGCACAACAGACCTTTATCCCCAGCGTTCATTCTTTCTTTTGTTGATTCAACAAACATTTATTAAATGTGTACTGTTTCCCAAGAAAGACCCAAGGCAAAGTGTCTTCATTGTATTTTGTGGTTTAGAGGAAATACAAGTAGGAAAATTAAAAAAAAAATAGACAAAATATTGAAAAGTAACTATTGGAAAGAGAGGAAGATACCTGTAGTGCTAGTGAAGTTGGAAGTGGCTGAGGGATTGATAACCATGAGAATACCTCAGAGAAAAGATATTTTTAGTCAAGATGTAAGGAAAAGGGATGAGTTAGCTATTCAGATATTAGCAGGAGGAACGTCTCGGTCAGAAAGAATAGCAAATGGTGATGTGGAGTTGGGAACAGTGGCCCAGAGGTCTGAAGGATAAGATGGCATCAAACTGTGCACAGATTTTGAGCAGTAATGAGAAGGCAGGATTTGCAGTGTCTTAGAAGTAGCAGGTACGAGGTGAGAGCCTTTGGAAGGTTTGAAGCAGGCGAGTTATGTTACTCAACTGAAACATGAGCAGGATCCCACCGACAGTGTCAAGGAGACATGGCAGGGAGAGAGGCCACAGCAGAGGCAACTCAGGGCCTGGTGGAGTTGTTTTCCATCCATACAACAAAGCAGAGAACACAGGATTCTGTGCCTTCAAGTTGTATCCTTACGTGTGATTATCTACTATTTTCATAGTAATTTAGGGTGCATTAAGAATTTTTTAAAAAATATTTTAAAATTACTCATTCTAGGTCCATTTATGCTAATTTAAGATTGCCAATACAGCTCACTGTATGTAACCCTTCGCCACTATTGCCATGCAATGCTTGTGATTCTTGTATTACTCTATATTTCACTTTATTTAAAACAATCTGACACTCTTAAGTACATTTTCCTACTTTTGCTTCAGAGTGTTTCGGGATAACAAAAATACCCTTAGTGTGGCGAATGGAGCGACTCCATGAGTGACTGTTTCCAGAACGTTGCAAAGTTGAGAAGAAAAATTAGAACAGAGGCCTTACCCAGATCCCCTAGAATGGCAGGGATTTAGTGCTAAAACTGCTGCAGTGACTCTAATTAGATTAACTTGTTTTCAGACCCAAGGTCCGGAAGACTTGGGGTCTCTTGCTGTTAATGACACCTCCAGAGCGATGAAAGAGGGACAGGGACACCATGCTGTGTGTGTGTGTGTGTAGACCTTTTAAATTACATGGAATTAATTTTTGATTTTGATGTAGAGATCCAATTCTATTTTTTCTTAAAAATTATATACTATTGACAATTGATTTATCTTACTACCATTGGCTCACCAATATGCTAACTTTCTTATGCTTTAAACCTCTTCATATATAAGACTCTATTTTAGGTCTTCTGTATTGTATAAGTAAACATATTTAATTATCTCTATGCTATTGAATATGTCTATAGACTTTAGATTTATTAGGAAAAATTCTTCCATATTAATTCTTTTTCATATCATCTTATGTATACTTTGCAAATACACTTTCAAATACAATTTAAGCTTGTCAAGTTATAAAATCCTTAGAGAATTATCAAAATTGTTTCAAAATCATGACACAATTTGAGAAAAATTATATCACTGATGGTGAGGGTATCCTATGAATTCAATGTCATGTACTTAATCTTTCATTCGTAAATTTTCATGTAGATCATACAAATTTGTTAAAATTGTTTCAAAGCATCTTTCTAAGAAAAATCTACTACTTAATTATTATAAGTTTCTGTATCTAGTAATGATATGGTTGATCATTAACAATTATATGCTATCTTACTGCTTTTTTGCTTACTAATTTGTTGATATTTTGTGTTTGAACAATAACATTAGATGCTTTGTGCATGTTCTAATTTTCATCAGTTTGCTTCTGGTATTTTTTACTGAATATAATATTCGTATTAACTTATATGAGATGAATAGTTAGATTTTCTCTGTGTCAGAGCCTAGAATCTTGTGGTACAACACTGAAGAAAGCTGACCAAGCAAATTCTCTAACTCCATACTAATTATATTAAGTTCCATGTACCTCTTAGTTAACAGGTGCATCATAACAAATATACTTAGCAAGATATTAAAACTGAACTACATACATTTAATTTTTTTTTTAAATCTCAATGATGATCTCACCTTCCTCAGATCATGTAGGTGAGCAGAATGTGTGAAGTACTTAACTGAGTCGTGATTGAAAGTTCTAAAAATAGGTCATACAAGAAAACGCAAGGCAGACTTGGCCTCATTCAAGTAAGTCCATTTGAGTATGCTAGGAAGTTTCTGGTTTCAAAACTTTCTTTAAAGATGCATTGCCTATCTGAGAATTTATAATGACAAATTGTTGTTTTCTTGGGTTGAAATTAACACCGATACGGAAGCTTAAAGTTGAGGAATTAATAAAGCATGCTCTAATTTGTTATCTTTGGCTGTTAAATCACCAAGGAAAATCTAAATCTTTCCCAAAGGGACAGTACTTAGAAATTAGAATGTTAAAATTCTCAGACAAGAAAAGAGACACCATTGATAAACAATGTCCAAAGCATAAAGCGAGTGATTCAGAGAGAAAGTAGCTTAGATTGTGATAATCAGGCAGAATGCAAAATAACAAAAAATGAGATTATGTTGGTATTGTTCTCATGTCTTTTTCTACTTTGTCAGATCCCAAGTAAAGATAAAACAAATCGGGAATAGAAACAACAAAAAGACATTCAAAAACAATAAAGCCACTTTAAGAAATGAAAACAAAATAACTGTAAACTTAAAGTCTAACATTTGAATTAAACAGGAAGCTAGGCATAGCTGGAGAGAGAGGTAGGGGCTGGCATGGATGCAAGGGACACAGAATAGTGGGATGATTACAAAATACAGCGCAAGAGAATGTGAGTGAAAGGCATTTGGGCAAAGAGCGAGAATTCTGAACTCACTAGGTAGGCATCTGCCTCGCCAAGGAGAAATGCATGTGCTCCCGGGAAGCTCAGAGGAGCAGTCAGCTTCTGCTCCGGCCGTGTGCTCCAGTTCTGCCCTGGGCCTTGAGCGTAGTCGTGACAACACAACCAAATCTTAAACGTATATGAATGAAATGGTGTCACTAAAAATTAGTTGTGAGGTAGCAAAGCCCCTTGAGATTTTAGGGAGATAAAGTTAAAACTCAACCTTTGAATAGAAAGTCTGCCTTTTCAACTACTTTTTACCAAGCCTAGAGTGCCTGGAACATGACAAATTTCAGTGAAGATTCACCTTCCCCCTCCAGTTAGGGCTAAGATCTGGTTTTCTGTGCACACTCCCATTAGCACCCAGGCAAGTGGCTTAGGGATTCCTTAGGATGCTGCGTACCTCTAGGTTACCATATTAGAAGACATTTATTTGCCAGCAATCTTTGAAGTTTTTCATGGTGATGAATGTGCCAGAGTTATCAGGATGGGCAAAATAGAGTCTTGTGGAAAAATTTTCCCCTATAAACCATAGGTGAGCCTTTACAGGCGTGAACCAGGCATTTGGGGACATGTCAATAGGAGAGCACTTTCCTAGAATATACGAGGACCTGACTGAGTTCCCAGCATCAATAAATATATTGATCAATCAATCAGTCAAACTTAGGAAAAAGAAAAGACAAAGAATGTTGGGTTCTTGCTCACCCTTTAAATTTGAACTTTCTAACTTTACTCTCTTAGAACCTTAGTAAAGAATTTTTAGAAAGTTCTAGAGACTTTTTAGAGTGCAAATATTATTATCTAGACTGTGCCACATTTTAGAAAGAGAAATATTTCAATATGTACCTCACTGTTTGATGATAGTCTACAAAAATGAGTACACAAAGAGTATGTAATAATTTGATAATCTAGATTCTCATAATGATCAGTTTTAACATTTCCCTGTTACTATCTCAAGTTTATATTATCCATCTTCGCAATAATACAATTTTTAATTGTTATGGCCAAGCATAATGTTAACATGGATTATTTATGTCAAGGAAAGACTAAATGTCCACATCTTCCCGGTTTTCTAACTGAGATTTCATGGGATGAACATACTGCAGGTAGACTTGTCGATGTCTAAGGGTACTCAGTATTTTAGTCAAAAAAATTTATATCATTCTGTCAACCTAGTATATCAAAAATATCATCACATTAATGTAATTCTGTTTTGTGAAATGTATTTTGTCGTACATTTTACTGATGATCCAAGTGCCTTTAATATATAACTTAACATAATCATGACTTTGTGCTTCAAAATATTTTGGTAGCATTGAAAGTAATTTTTAATGATCTCTTTAACTACTCTTCCTCCATACCTCCAGTGTATTTGAGATCTTGAATGTTTTCCAAAAGTCTCAGATATTTAGGTGTTGTCTAATGTGTATGGATTCCTCGTGCTGTTAAGGGCTGGGGCCTAGCTGGAAGGGGTGGATCACTGGGGCTTGACCCGGAAGTGTATATGGCAGTTCTACCCTTCCTCACTCATTGTGCTTCCTGTCCTCCATGTGGTGAACAGCTTTTGTCCCACCAGGTTTCTCTCATGGGCTTCCAACATTGCTGGCTACCATGAAAGAACTGAGACCTTCTGAACCCATGAGCTTAAATAAGCCTTTCCTCTTTCCAATTTTCGATGGCAGGTGTTCTACCTCAGCATCTGTAAACACTACGACCTCCCAATAAGCCGGAGCGCAGAATTCCTCTGCTCTCAGTAGATGTTTAGTGAAATACTGAGTTAAATTAGTTTAGACCTTTGAAACCTAAAAATTTAAAAAGCTCTAATACACACTCCTCTAAAAGGAAACTTAATATATCGTCAGAGAGAAACAAGAGTCCTGTGTTGTAGAAGATTCTTCGTGGTAGCTGATGGTAGAAATTTTCTTTAAATAGACAAGTTTGAGAAACTCAAGAGTGTGTTCTGTTTACATAACTGGAGGAAATGTTTAGGTAAATATGAATATAAAGAAGCTTCATTCCTGAACGCTTGCCTTATCCAATAGTTATGAGTGTACACTGTGCGTGTTTTATCTTCTTTAGTAGATATCACAAATGCTATTTGGGGAATTTAAGTCTTTGAGGAACCAGCCTTGCCCATCCCTCTGGTGGCAGTGCTTGCGGCTGCTGCTGAGTCTGCTCAGCCCCAGGGAGCAGGCTCCAGATCGGGGTGCCTTATGGCTTCCTGGGGAACGGGGAACCAGCAGGTGTTTCTAAAAGAAAAAGAATACCCGATCTCAGTTTTGCCAGTTTCCAGCATCAATGATTTCCTCTCCATTCTCCAGTTTGGGGCTCCTTATTCGTGAAGGAAATGTGTCCACGCGTGAAGTGTATCATGAGAAAGACAGCTGAGAGCAGGCAGAGCGCCGGGGCTAGCATACGACTCGCCCGTGGGCTCTGATGGGCGCTTCGCAAGGCGCTCCCTCTGTTTCTTATTTCTCCAAATGTCCATAATCTCCTCAATGCCGCAACTTCCCATTTCACATCTGTTGGCTTTCTCTTCTTTACACTGTATCTGTTTCTCCTTTTCTATCCTTAATTTTCGGAAAAATGCCTTCCCAGACATATTATCTGTAACCTCACACGTCTGTCTCTGTACAATCTGTTTTCCCTCCTTAAACTTCAAAACTTTTATGTAGCTTCCCTATTGATATTAACAAATGTTATGACCGGGCATTAACACAGTGAGTTAGGGTGGAAGATGTGCGACTTCTCAGCTGCAGGTGCCTGGCAAATGTATTATTTTATTTATTTTCCCTTCCTACCAGAAATTATATAAATTATTGCTTTCAATGTGCACCATATTCAAAAGTAAAAAGCACATCAGCAAGTTTGTATGAAACGAGGATGCTTGCTGGAGTTAGTCAAATGACCTTACTGTGACCCCAATGCCACGGAGACGGGGCGTGTGGAAGGAACGTCCTTTAAACTTCATTAGAGTCATTTGCATGACCTTAGAGGGATGTTGTCATGTATGCTTTTTATGTATGCAATGAATTTATTGCTATTAATTCTGTTGCATAAAAATTCTGAATTATTTTTTCCTTTAGACTACATGTTTCAATTTCACAAACCCTTGGTTCTCCTGATCATTCTGTGTAGTGAAAATATACAGAAACATATCTCAGGAATTTGGGAATTTAAGATATGCCTGATATTCTTTAATGTGTTGTTCTGTGTGTCATCTAAAAATCATTGTGTTTTTAAAACTATTTTTTTCTTTGTTGCCTGAGATTATTTCCTCCAAACCAATGGAACCCCAGAATAATCCCAATTAAGTAAAGCTGATTTCAGAAACAGCTTTATAAATACTGAGGAATCAAGCCTTTTCCTTTAGAACCTTAGCAAGTGACTGTGCACTAATATTGTCTGACAGTGACCTAATTAGAGTCATTTGCATACTAATGAGACTTTGAAGGAGATAAGCAATTGCATGCTTGTAATAGATAATTAATTTGTATCCCAAAATAAGGTATGGCTATTTGACAACAACTCAAATGACACATTGAATTAAAAGAGTTATTTAAGTTACTTCTTAACAATAAACTACTGTTACAGCTTTTCAATTTTGCTCAAACCTGAAACTGATGGAACATACCCCATGTAGCCATGTGTGTTCATTAGGTGACTCCTCATTAAGTGCTTAATTTACAAATTCATCTTCAGAACATATCTCTCTTTGCCAAGAAATTCAGAATGGATTAGGTAGCCTTAATTATAGCATCTTCTACATCTGCAGCAATGTACATGCAGATAGTACAGTGCTCTTTTGGAATAATCTTACATCATTCCCAAGGATTAGACTCATGGTTTAGTCATAGAAATGGGACCCCCCTCCCCCCCAAGAGGAAAGAGGCTTCAGGCGCAGTAAACAAACCGAATGTGAGCCAGGCCGCCTTGTGGCAGCCTGATGCCCTCTCCCTTCTGCCTTGTAAGGTGAAATCCGGCTCGCAGGATCTTGCCTAGATTGACCATGAGAACTAAATATGCTTGTTCAACACGCCCAGTAGATGCTCCCTCATGATTAGTGAAAACACGAAATAGCTGAAACCTTCACTCGTCGCTGTGACTGGTAACGTTTACGTGAGTTGGGGGACTTACCTGTACAGTGCCTTCCTCACTGACCCATTGACCTGCCTTTCGTTTGAGTTTCAAACTGCAGCTGTGGTTTATTTACATAAAGACAAGTCACCCTGCTTTATAGCTGTTCTATAATCAATTACTCCGCCTGGCACGTCTTGGGGGTGGGAGTGGGGGGGAATCACTCATGATGTAATTGAGGGTGAATTATGACAGTAATAGAGGTCTTAATCCAAGAGAAATTTTAAATTTTTAACATGAAAATAGCTTCCCACGATCCCCCAGGGAGATATCCAATGCCCCTCTTTCTGCGGACTGTGGCAAGGCGGTCAAGGCCGGCCACCACTGGACGTCAGGTAAGCAGTGGTTACTCACAAGGGCTTGGGCTAGACGGGGCGAAAGCAAATTCCCATATGCTAGAAATCCTGGGTTCATGACCAGCTATGCCAATTTGGCACCCTAGAATAATCTTAAAGATTAAAAGCCTTTTCCCTATTATAATGCAAAATCTATTTCAGTGAAGTGAGTGATGCCCAGTTGTTGGTATGTTATTGTATCAAAGGGAGTTATCGATATACAGACATATACATTATTGATAGACCTTTCAGACGTATGTCTATCGAATAGATGCTGTGATCTTTCTAACCAGAAACTCACATGGAGATTGTGTTTTCCAGTTTATGCGAGGAACCATGAAACTCAAAAGAGGCAAGATCAAGTTGACACATCTAGTTAATAAAAGGGGAGGTGAGAGGTGATATAAGCTTTTGTACAGTACAGTGTGAAATATCTTTTTTTTTTCTTTAAATTCACTTAAAATACTGGAAGGAATAAACATTGAAATCCTCACATATAATACTTTACTTGAGCAAGTATGTTGCACGACATCATTTGGTGCCTACAAGGGCAAACTTAGGACCATACAAACTTTGACAGAAAAGAGTGAAACATTGAATGGTCTCTCTGATATGAGAGACCCAGATCACAACTATATCATGGAACTTAAAATGAAAAGCAAAGTGAAACAGGGGGGTAGGGTGGGGAGGGAGAGAGGGGTAGGTATGGGGTGGGACAAAAGGAGAGTGGGAAAGCCCTTGTCACCTTGACAAGATACGTAGTTGCACAAAATGCTCAACTTCATTGTAAACCTAAATTTTGCACTTATACATATCAATAAAATGGGGGAAAAACAAATGTGGGAACCAATACATTTGTCAACAGATGAATGAACAACAACAACAAAGCCCATGTAGTGTCTATACACGGTGGAATACCACTCTGCCTTGAAAAAAGATACATTCATTTGTAGAAAAATAAATGCATCCTGAGACTTTTATGCTTAGCAAAATAAATCAGACACAGAAGATTAGAGGATTAAAGGTCACATTGCAACTCTCATATGAGAAGCCCAATATGTAAATAAGTAAAAGAGCAAAATAAAAGAGTGATGGTAGGAAAAAAGAAAGATGGATTTCATAGAGAGGAAAAGGCACAGGAAGGGGAGAGGCAAGTAAAAATCACCAGGATGCGTTACATGTGTGTGCACCAATCTCTCAAATGGAATGTAATTATCATGTGTTACAAAGACACACTGATAAAACAATAATGTTGGAAAAAGCATAGATGAAATAAAACATGCAAATTACTGACTTAGCATAGGTCTATGAATATTTGAAATATGACATATTTGCATATATGTGATGTAATACATCATATCTGCAATTAAGAGGCAACATACTTCATTCCAAACCTAAAACTACACCAAATTTGCTTTTCTGGTACAGATTAAGCAGCCAGCGCCTCCCCACTTGGGCATTAGCATTTCCAGGGCACCTGCGATCTGCCTGGAGGACCTCAGCCCAAGTGCTGCCTTGTCTGTTCCCTCCGCACTCACTTTGGCTGACACACTCCCAGGCGCGTAGGTGACCTTCTTCCGAGCACGTCAGAACCCAGCGCCTCACTGCGGCTGGATCAGGGAACCCCCGGCTCTCTGCTGAGGGAACATCTCGTGATCACTGAGTCTCGTTCAGGCCGCTGACTTCTGAGTTCGAGAATTGTCGGGCCACTGCACAGTGCTGCTCTAAAAGTCACCTTGGTACATGCCGGTAGCTAGAGACAGATCACCGAAATGACATTTGCTTTTTAAAAAAAGTCATACTTTCTGTTCACTTAAGATAAAAATAGCAGGGGCCTCCAGCACTGTTCCACATTTTATGGTCCCTTGCATAAGCACAAGAAGTTTCATTTATAAAACAACAAAAGCCATCAAGTGTTGATTTAACTATACACAGTGTCAGTCTGCCTGTGTTACTCTCCTTAAGATCTGAGGAGCTGTCTGGCTCCTGGGTGTTGCATACACCCAGCAGCTTCTGTGCATTGAAGGTTAGCCATGGCTGCCTCTTCCCATGGAAATGGGTCATCATAGCTTTTAAAAATAATTACTATCTATTTGTGGTATGAAATCATTGCAATTCTCTCCGGAATAATTCCCCAATAATTATAATCTCTTCTTCCCCTTCTCTGCATCCCTTTTTCCAAGGTCTCCTTGCTCATCTCCTGAAAACCCACCTCCTGAGAGGCTACAGCCTCGATTTCACTCTCCCCTTTAAATTGTGCTTTGTGCTTCTCATATAAGAGAACCACGTGATAGTTTGCTTTCTAGGTCTGACTTATTTTACTTAGTTATTAAGGCCAAACTACTCTGGAAGATAAAAGAGGCAAGTGTTAAAGACGGAAGTTACTCTTCGTCCTAATGCCAGTCATCACGAAGGCCTTCCTGCCTTTTCCTGGCACCTTGGGCTGGTGGGCAGGCTGGTCGGGGTATTCCACAGCGGAGCCACCCTTGCTGTGTCACACACATGTTGGGATCATGGTACACCAGGAAGGTCAAGAGACCAAGATGCAGATTAGTGATAGCTATTCATCTCACGGCTGCTGTTGCCAACATATGACACATGGTATTAAATCACGATTGACTTTCTATTATTCAACCCAACCCTAGAGCCATTACCACTTAACTAGGTGGTTGGTGGGGATGGCTTCAGAAGAGAAAGGAAATCCCAAGTGGGACTCGTGTTTCTTCTCACCAAATAGTAGCTTTCTTTGCTGGTTGGAAACACAGGGTTTGACCCTGGAGATAGCTGTAGACGACTGTGAAAAAGCCAGAGGGCCTCACTGAGAGTCCGCAAGGGAAGGGGGAGAAGGCATAAGCCCCACAAGGCCCGCTAGGATCAGGGGGAATATAGATGGGAACTCAGTGACGGATAAATAGAGAAAGCAATTGACAAGGTTTGTATAAGACAAGATGGCGGTGGGCTGGAGACCATGTCTATCAACGTGCAGGACTCTGGGGCAGTCCCCAGAGAAGGTGACACCTGCAATGCCTCCTACACTAAGGCTGTGAATCACAGACAGTCACCAGAGACACCACCTTGACCCTGCGTGGAGACATGATCCCCACTCTTCTCCTCCTCTTTGGAATGGAGCAATCTGTCTCCAGGCTACCTGGGCTATTTGGTAGGTGTGAAGAGAATCATATAATTAAAGTTAGGTTATTTTTTTAATTTGGCTGTGCTCGGCTGTTTGGAGGCCTCCAGTGTCACTTAGAGTGGAGAGGGAAGGAAGTTTAGCATTTAAGGAGACTGGATTCCCCATTTTGATCCTGCACCTGGAGAAAACAGCAATGACCCCTCCACTCCACAGGTGCAGGGAGGCTGGTACGGGACAGGATGGGGTGCAAAGTGCTTAGAGGGCTGCCTGAGAGCCTCTAAAAGCCATCCAGTGCTTGTGGGTCAGGGAAGATATGATCGTAGAGGGACACATGCTAGCAGTGTGTTCCCAAAGTTTCTCTTGCCTCCTCTGACCTCCTCCCCGCATCCAGCAAAGTCACACAGCCTCCTGCTGCACCACACCCACTCACCATGCTGAGCCCTGTATGGTGATGCAGCAGATACAAGTGGATTCCATCAATCCCAGGGTGTGATGATGCTGCTGAATAAGAAAGCGTAAGTGACACGCCTACAGCTCAAGCATTGCTTGCACGCCTTGGAATGGCTCCAAGGTTACTGGAGTCACCAGCTGTGGGAGCTGCCCTGTCAACAGTATCCTCATTCATGGAGGGCACGGAGATTCTTCTCCCCACCAAACACAAGGAAGCAAAATGGACACGTGCAGCTCCTTGGTTCTGAATTTCAGACCTAGATATTCTGATATATTAAAAAAATTATTCTTGGTGTTCTAAAATAATTTTATTTTCCATAACTTAGAAATATGTAAGTTTGAAAAAATAAGATCTATTATGTTTATTTTGAAGATTCAAAAGGTTAGAAATAAACTGATGATATTAAACATAGTATGAAATTATGAGGTGACCTATGTTTGTGAGTATATAAAGTAACATGCTATGCTATATATATATATGATCTCTACAATAAATATTTAGTTTGTTATCTCCAGTTGTTCGTGATGTTTGACCAAAGAAGTCAGTGTAGAATCAAAGCAAAGCTGTCTTTTTAAAATTAGTGTGTATTCGTAGATCACAATGGTGAATTTTTTCGGAGAAATTGGTGCATACTTTTAACACATCTGGGACGTTTTCAATGCATTATCCCCAACTTTCTTCTTCCCCAATGGGGCTAATCGCCTTCTATTCTTTAAGAATTCTAATTTCTAAGTGCTAAGTGTTTTTAACTAGTATACAACACTTTAGTTGACTTGTACTTGATGATTTTGAATGAAAAACCTCAAGAAGGACAATTAAAAACTCATGCACTAAATTTGTTCTAAAGGAATCGTTAAGTATGAATGCATCCTTGGAAATGCGTGTAGATTCAGTGTGCAATTTATAGTAGAAAAAAAAAAACACCAAGAAGTCAATAAAATAAAGTGCACTTTGCCAAAACATTGTTACCATGAAAAAATAAATTAAGACAGACTGAAATGAGGTAAATTTATCACTATTACCTCCACAGAGTAAGAAATGGGGGGGAATCAAATGAAAATTAATAGTAGCTATAATTCGAATCGTCTACATCTCTGCTTAAGCATGTTTGGTGGTATGCTTGTCACTAGAAACGTGCCAAATGTATGGAAGTGGCAGAAACTTCCAGAAAAGGTTGCACAGCCCCCACTGACGCTGACAAAATACCTCAAATACAGAAATTTATGTATCAGTGCAAACAAAGTAATTGCATTCAATAAACCCATACAATAAAACTTTCAATATAAAATGATCACCACCAAACTGTGGACAGCCAAGGTAATTACATTTGCATCAAAGCTTTATGTCATATTCTTCACATTAATATTTTAAACTAATGCCTGAGTCCTTAGGCCTGGAAATATGACAAACTTTGGTTCCCCAATTATTCTTTCCCTTTGTACACACTTGTGACAGATAACAGTTACCTCCAGGGCTGACCTTAGGGCCAGAGTATCTGACACTTTCAGGGGCAGCTGTTCCTGCTGTTGGCCTGAATAAAAAGCGACATCAGAAAAGCTACATACAAATGCAGGTTCCAGGCACAGTTTTAGGAATTGGTCTTCAGGAATGTCTTATTTTCTGTAAAGGCAAGCAAACAAAAAGTCCAACGCTACACATTACAGGTGCTTTCTATACGTTTATTTCCCCTCCCACTTCAAATTTACATAGAAACATGATTGTTTCTGTCAAAATTGAAAAACACCGGATATCCCATTTACGTTGCATGCATTTTGCAGCAAAACAGCTGCTTAGATTTATCTGTGTTCTCATGTTTCTGCAAAACAGCTGAGAAGCATCTTGTGTTATGCTTTCACCAAAATATCATTAATATTATGCAATATTAATCTATGCTCATTACATCAGTATTAGCAAATGAGTATATATTCATCTATCCGTGAAATCCATTACTCAATATCTGTTTTTAATCTTCCTGAATAAATGATATAGTAGTGAAAAATGGCTCCATTGTCCAAACTTTAGAAGTTAAAAAATTTTAACGGTGATATTTTAAAAGAAAAAGAAAACGTCATTGATTATTGACATAGAGGCGGTAAGCATTGTAAGCTTAATTTCTAGTATCTGGGCTAAATTAACTGTAAGATGAGTCTCCCAAACTAAACCATTAAAGATGGCATGCATCCACTTACAAAACAAGAAGCTTTAATACCATGGAAATTATTAAACTAAACTTTACCCTCAAGGACATCTCTTATTTGCACTCTCCCATTAGCCTTTCAGTAAAAATGACTAATTACCTAATTATCTTGCTAGACACAGATGCAGATATATTATAGTTATGTAAACTTAAGGTAAAAATTCAAATAGAAAATCTTATTTTGGAAATTTCTGAGTATGTATGCAGTACCCTGAGTCTTTTAAATTTAGTAACATTACCCCTTCATAGGAATCCACGGAGAATATATTAACTGCAAATTCCAGATACCACTACTCATGATAAACACATGACGTGCATCATTGAAATAATATGATAAACAATTGCATGAGTCTAAACTACTCTCACTGGAGGAATTTTGCAAGAATATTTAAGACTTTGAAAATAATTAGACTAAGGTTAGTAAAATCACTATTTATGTGAGTACTAAAATATTTATTTAAAAATGTGGTTGAAGTTTTGATTTCTCAGGTCTTTTAATGTCAATTGTCTTGCTCTGTTGGAGAAAGTGGAGTAACCGCTGACGGCTAACCCTCCTGACAGAAACACTGCGACTTTCCTTTGAAACTGCCCCAATGAAGAGTTATCTCACTTCCGTGAGGCTCAGACAGGAGGAAGGCAAGTTGAAGCTCAGCCAGGGTAGCTTGTCGATGTGGTGAGATCCCAGTCTCCAAACCAAAATTAAAAACGGACCAGGGTTGTACATCACCATAAAGATCCTGGACTTGATGTTCAGTTCCACCAAAAACAAATTGATTTGATCAAAAAAAGAGCACAGTTTGCAAATATGAAAAAAGTTTTTACTTTTGTTTAATTTGAGTACAAAGAAAAGGCATCTCATTTGAATATTTCCTTTGGAAGATTCAGCTTCAGTGGGTAGAAACGATGAATGGGCTGGATTGTACCTCTCCTCTTTTGTCCCCCAGATACTTTCGGAATTAAGATGAGTCTTTTAGAAGTAGCATGACCTCCCTTTTCTCAGAGGCGAATATTTAATCAATATATATTTTACTCTCTTATGTGATTAACTACATTGTTTTCAGCGCTACACAATTTGTGCTAATACATACCTGCTACAGGCTAGGTTACTTTCCTGAATCAATAAAGGATCTTTTAAATTATTCTATTACATCAGTGACTTAAGAAAATAATTCATGCTGATAGCGTGATAATGCTTTGCCGTCTCAGGAGCATAGCAAAGCAAAGGCAAGCTTTAGTTGCACTGATATGACAACTTGAAAGAAGAAAAACTATTTTTAATACCTGGGAAAACAGCAACGTCTTTTCTGACTAGATATTGGGGAAAACGTTGTTTCACTTCGGATGTTGTTTCCGTTGATGCCACATACTTAGGTGGAACTTTCTTCATGTTGACAGATTGCCAGGTATCCTTATTCTGCAATCAGAAGAAACGAAACTCCTACTCCCTTATTCTTTTGGCACCCAATGGATCAACCACCTGCCGCCCTGACTTTGTCTCAAGGTGAGAAAGAATATTGTGTAAGACCCTTTATGCTAGCTCCTCCTGGTACACCTGTCATAGAGATGGGAGCCAGTTATATGGATAAGACAAATATTTGCAACCTTCCACCACAGTAATTATTTCAAAAGCAAAAAAAGCCTTCCCACAACTTACCCATTTGTTTAAAAATTGTGCTATTTGTTTCCTTGTGGCCTAGGCACAAAAGGAAGCATTCCAAGGCCTCTCATAAGACAGGGTCTCACTCCTTAGTCCAGACTAGTCCCCAACTCACTCTGCTGCCTGCCCAGGCTAGCCTGGGACTCACCAGGCAGTCCTCCTGCCACCACGACTAGCTACTGGAATTGAACCCAGGGCCTTGTATATGCGAGACAGGCACATTGACCTCTGAGCTATATGCCCAGCCCTCTCATTGTACCTCAAAGACAGCCAAGCTCTTTCTATTAGAACATTCCTATATGAACGGTTGAATGTGTGGTCTATTTTCTCTCAATCCCACTAAATGGAAGGCTTCAGTAATGTGTCAGATTTTGAAAATTTGGAGGCCAAAATGTCATGCATTTGCAGGCAGTGGAATTTCCAAACAAATGATCCTGCTATAAAGACTCAATTTACTGCAGCTACCAGTGGGAATGTCATTATAAACCAGGAACACTTTTTATTTGTTGTAATTGTATAATTCTTTTAGAAAGTTCAGACTTCAATCCAGCAAGAGCAGCAAGACTACAGTGGAACAATGTCTTTAACAAATGCTGGCTGACAAGGGGAAAGAGAATTTTATAATATCACATTACCTGGTACATATCTGCACATGCATGCACACATACACACACACACACACCATAATCAACACATACTTCTCACTAAACATAGTTTATGACAATGATTTTCAAGTATATTTCAGTCGTCTCGTTTGGATTTTCATTAGCATCTTTTGGAAGGAGGTGAAGTTTTATGATTATGGCCAATGCAGAAATAGAATTTCTTTAAAAACAAACAATGGTAATTGTGTGCACCAAAATCTTATTTATTTACATCAGTAAACCATGAACCTTAAGACAAATGGCCTCAGTTGAGTAATATATTGAATTTTCCACTGTTTTTAGAAAGAATGAGTAACAAGAGTGAAAAGGTTTAGGTTCATTAAAGAAAAACAAACTTCCTGTGTTGAAGTCCCCTATTTGGAAAGAGCCTGTGATGTGAGTTGACAGCTGCTTTGTTTGGACAAGTGTCATAGTTTTATTCCATTGGCCACAATTTCTAAGGTCAAATAGGTCAGTCGTTACATCTGCATTCAACTTGGGCTTCCCACATCAATAGTGAAACAACAGCGTCAGACTATTCTGAATCAAATAATTGCATCTTTTTCACCGAAAACTCAGCATTATTCGATGCATACCAGGCTAAAGTGATGTAGAGTGTACAGTTGAAATCTAATTATAGGTGTTTGTTCTACATTCTTAAAGGCAAACTTTAAATAAATAAGAAATATTTTCTTATTGATAAAAGAGTGTTATTTGGGGGATTAAACATGAGGTAAACAGTACTATTGAATATTCTTTTGTTTTCAACAAATGTTTGCTTCTTTAGAAAAAAAATGGAAATTTAAATTTGAGTAGTTTTTGCTTTTGGTAAAAGGATACTATCTCCCTTAAATTGTTTTTGTTTTGTTTTTGTTTTTAGAGACAGGGTCTCACTCTGTAGCTCGGGCTGGTCCTGAACTCACTATGGAGCCCAGGCTGGCCTTGGACTCACCGCAATTCTCCTGCCTCAGCCTCCTGAGTGCTGGGATAACAGGCGTGTGCTATCACACATGGCTAATTTGGTGCTGGAGAATAAATCCAGCTCAAGTACTTAGCGCTTGATTTAGCTCTTGCCCTAAATTGTTATGATTAATCATAAAAACAAATAATAACTGCAAAAAATTAATGCAAAAAATACTTCATTTGAAATAGATTAGTATTTATAATTGTAAACACTTCGTTGAATTGCTATAATTTTCTTATCTAAAGTAGTCATCTCCTAGAAAATACAAATTTGAAAAAAATTGAACAAAAATAAAAATTTAAACATTTTTTAAAATGGTGTTTGTGATGATCAGAAATATTAAAAATATTAATTAAGGAAGTAGTTTTAACTATAAATGTATATTATTGCATTGTTATCACCTTCTAAGACTTTCCTTTTAAAAGTAAATCAGAATTTCTACTGGGCACTCTTCATAATTTCAGGCATGTTCATAAACTTAGAAACCACAGGCAGTGGGATGTGAAGGATATATCTATAATCCCAGTTCAACAGGCGGCTGAGGCAGAAGGATCAAAAATTGAGCTTAGCCTGGACAGCCTAGCTCCTTAGTAAGTCAATGTCACAAAAACAAGCAAACAACAGACCCACAACAGTAAAAGGATGGACTTGTAGTTCAGCAAAAAGGCCTGAAATTCAACCACAAGTACAAAGCAAAAAAACTCCACAAAAATGAGCGCGGAATGGGAAGGGATTGTAGTGCTCAGGAAGATGCAGTATGTATGTACAGAAAACATTCCGTTCTTTGTAAACATTATGTATTATGCATACATACATACATACATACATACATATATACATATACTGATATAAATGGGGGAAACAGGAAAAGGAAAAAGAAAACAAGACTGCAGTTGACCTTTTTTTTTTTCTTTCTTTCTTACTTTTTTTTTTTTTCCAGACAGGGTCTCACTTTGTGGCCCAGACTGCTCCTGAATTCATTATGCAGACCAGGCTAGACTTGGACTCAGCAATCCTCCTGCCTCAGCCTGTGCAGTGCAGGGATTAGGGCTGTATTGTCATTTCTACTTAGCTCAGGTTGGTGATAAAGTTTTGAAACAAATGACAACTTCTTTACTGTGTGTCTCCACAAGCTGGTCTATAAAACTGTGACAATTTTCCTGATGATTTTAGCTGATTGATTTGGTAATCAGGGATCAAACAACTTACATGTAGACACTTACATATATTTTTTCTTTCTTCTTCCTTATTTGTTTCTTCCCTTCTTCCTTCCTTTCTTCCTTTCTTCTTTCTTTTTTTGGTGTGGTCTCTCACTCTGGTCCTGTACTCACTAAATACACCAGGCTGGCCTGGAATTTACAACAACCTTCTTCTTTCAGCATCCCAAGAGTAACTGATAATTTTTCACCAGCCCTGTCATAGCACAAAGAAGTTATTAAATGAAACATTTTTTGTGAAAAGATCTTGCTTTGCGGTACAGGCTGGTCCTGAGCTCACTCTATATTCCAGGCTGGCCTTGAACTCAAGACAATCCTCCTGCCTCAGCCTCCTTAGTGCTGGGATTACAGGCCTGTGCCACCACACCCAGTTTAAGTGGTGCTGGACAATCAAACTCAGGGCCTTTGCTCACTCAGCAAACTCTTCAATGGCGGCACTATTCCTTAAGCCCCTCCCCACCACGAGATGAATCTTAAAAGTAAACTCTGCAAGGAGCTATTGAAAGTGTGCAAGTAAGCACGAATAGGGGAAGTCTCAATTCAAGCTCCCTCTGGCTATTTTCAAAAATAATTTTGTTTACTCTGCCCTGTGAAAAATACAGCACGAGGTAATAGATATTGACTAAACCTACAGTTAATATGAAATCTGTTCCCCAAGCCCATAACAGATGGGTTGATGCAAATTAAAGCCATCACTCTACCATTTAGGTTTGGTCGGAAAGATGTACATTTGAAGGTACATTAGTCCCAGACTATTTATTTCAAAGCTGTCATACATTAAGAGAAAACAACTGACTTGGTGGCATTGTATACTGTGAACTAGACAATACAAAATTGAGTTACATGGGAATAGAGGTGTAGTTCAGCAGTATGATGATTTCTTAGTGTGTGCAAGGCCCTGGGTTATGTAACCAGCACCAGTAAAAAAAATCATTAAAAATACTGAAAATAGAGTATATTAAAATGTCTGTTCCAAGTAATGTACAAATGGCTTTTGTTGGGTCACAGAGTACATAGAAGGTTCTTGTCCAGGCAACTCCCCAGAGTCAGGAATCGAAAGCCAGGTCTGTGCACCAGGTTCCTCAAGGAACCAATGAAGAGACATTATGTAAATCACTTTTTATTTGCTGTCAGCTGTTTATCTGAGAAAACAATACCATGCTGTGAATTGTAAGCTTCAATTATATCATACTAGTTTGTGATCTGTGCTATCTAATTTTCTATGATCACCTCTTTGGGGATTTGGACTGTCCCGAGTCACGCCTTGTAATGTTACAAAGGAAGAATTAGCTGGCGTTGGGTCACTGATTGCTGTTACATTTCCAGGGTTTGTTCTGCAGAGGCCAGCAGACTGGCTCTCTTTCAGACAAATGGAACTGCTTGGCATCATATTTCATGATGTATGCCTACCCATGTCTACAGCACCGTAAGTCATACAAGTTAGATTTTAAAAACAGAACATAGGCGAATCAAAATAGGAATGAATTAAAGAGACCATGATGAAGTATTACTGAGACATAAAGAAGGATGAACTTCAGTCATTGTAGAATAATGCATGATGCTTGACTTTATAATTTTAAGTGAAATAAATCAGATACCAAAGGTTAAATATTATATGGTTTCTCTTATATGAGTTTCCCAAAATATAAGAGAACTGAAATAGAAAAAGAAAAGAAAAAAATCACAGAATCTGAGGGAAGATGACAGAAATAAAGGGGGCGACAAAGAAGGGTAATGAGAAGAAAAAATTATCAAGATGCAAAACTTGCTGGTGTGTATTATCCAAGATGAATGTATTTACAATACATTGCAAATGAATTCAAATAAAACTAAAAAAATAAAAATACAATCATAGAGGAAATAATCTAAATATTTAGTAACCAAATGAGTGAGATATGCAGAATAATAGATTTGTTTAGTTTTATTACAGAATAATAGTTTTATTTTAGGAGACCCTCTCAAGGGAGTTAGATATGTGCTCACATGACCCAATGATCACTGAAAAAATCTGTAAAATTAAATTTGTTCAGAAATGAATAATGATGATAATTTTCTCTTTCTGCTCTAGTGTGCCCAATTACACTCGTCTTTGTTTTAACAGATCTATAAGAGCTATTGTGATTTTGAAAATTCAATTGAAGGAAGATTTTCTGAGACTTTTATCGTATTTCTTCGGTAGTACGAGGCTTGGAAACATCTGGTTCTGGATTTGTCCAGTTCTCCAGACACAGGTCAGAGAGCAGAAGAGGCAGCATGCCGTGAGCCAGTACCACAGCCCTGGTACCAGAGCATGTCAGAAGCCTGGCATCCGTGGAGGGCAAGATGTGGCCAGCGACAGTCCATCCAACCACTACAAATGTGAGTTTGAGAGAGGATTCAGATTTAATTAGGACTTGAAGTAGATATTCAATTCCCTCGCACACATTTTATATGCATGTGATTTTCATGTGTGTGTAGGTACACATAGGTTGTATCCAAATGTAAGTAGGTTGTTCAGCACTTTCAAGTGAAATAAATAAGAATCCTTTGTTTCAAGGGAAAGAACCTCCTCTAACTATGAACGCCAAGCCCAAGGAGGAAGATCCTGTCTGTGCAGACGTAAGTTTTACACATCCGGCTCACCGATTCCTGTCTCAGTCCACCTGATATAGGTAATCTTGGTGAGATTTGGCAGCTCCTCACAAGACAGCACACGACATCGCTACCAAATCACTATAGTGGAATACCGAACCGGTTATACACAGAGCAACGTACATATAAAAAAATCAATAAATCAGTTTGGGAGAAGAATAGTTTTATTACAAAATAAAGCAACTCATTGTGCACATCAGCCACATGGGAGACGCTTAAATTCTTCTTACATATGTCTCAATTTCAGAACAGGGTCATGTATTCTTTTAAAAAATATTAAGCAAATAGATAACTTAAAAATATGCCTTCAAGTTGTGTCAAGCACTGATTAATCAAGATAGAGTGAATTTGTTTTCCCCCTAGATTTTGTTATATCCATAATGTCACTAAGTGGTGTCTCATTTTACATATTATTTTTTTCTAATTTTGGACTAATAATTTTTGCCATTTATATAAACACTTATTGTTTATGAATATCAACTTCTAAAAGATTCAGACCTAGCTGCGTCTGCTGCTGCCCCTTAGTTACTAACACTGATAAGGCAGTTTTAGCAATGGAGTCCATTTAGGGAGTATAAAGGCTTGAATGCCTTATCGAACATATCAATAATATGATATTTTACACTATATGTAATCACATTTCCAATTTATATTCACTCCCCTCATTTTGTAAGATTAGATTAAGCCTGTATAGCAATGTTTTTTCTAGTGTTTGCAGACTTGATTCAGGATTTATCCTTGGTTAAATATTCAATGTTTTAACATATTTACAAAATCTTTTACCATTTTACATGAGTCAGGAAGATAAAACAAAACTCGTTATTTATATTCATCAGAAAGTAAACACAGGGCAAGTCCTGACTGACCAAGGTCTTTCTTCCTGGCAATATTCAACACACCCTGATAGTAGTTGCAGCAAGTTCCTCGCGGTACAGAAGGCTGTGTTGCCCAAGCCACTTCTCTGGAGAGCTTCTGAGCTTTGTTCAGTTTCTTTGACATGTTTGTTCACAGAAAACCACATTTCATTATGTTGTCAAGTTTTTTTTTTTTTTCTTGAAACAGGGTCTCGTTCCATAGTCCAGGGTAGTCCTGAACTCACAGTGGAGCCCAGACTGCCCTTGGACTGTCCTCTTGCCTCAGCATCCCAAGTGCTAGGATTACAAGTCTACGCCACCACACCCAGATTTATGTGGTACTGGAGAATTGAACTCAGATGCTTAGCGCTTGGCAGGCAAGTGCTTTAACTGCTGAGCCATTCCTCCAGCCCCTGCTAAATGTTTTTTTTTTTCATAATCATATTTTTGTTGAAATTTGTGTTCATTGCTTCATCACAAATGTCACTATGCACATAAAAATATTTAAATTATATAACATTAAAATGCATTTGCTCAGGATTAATTTGTGATAGTAATTGATGTACTGAGTTCAGTGTATAGTATGCCCTAAAAATTTGAGGAAAAATTAACAAACTTCGGAGACACACTGTATTAAAAATATGCTGGTCCCATTAATCTAGATATTTTCAACTCTGTAGAATAGACACTATCAGACTATTTTGGGCACAATGGTTAATCCTAGATGTGAAACGATCTCCTAATATTATATCTCCCA
This sequence comes from Ctenodactylus gundi, assembly GCA_004027205.1. NCBI lineage: Eukaryota > Metazoa > Chordata > Mammalia > Rodentia > Ctenodactylidae > Ctenodactylus > Ctenodactylus gundi. The sequence continues at coordinate 195,585 of PVKB01002797.1, forward strand.
ACTAGCCTGCCCCTTTGGAGTTGATGTCATCAGACTGGTTTCCCCTAGCGTGACAAGATGGCTACCAGTAGCAGCACTCCCATGTAGGTAGGAATGATAAAAATTTTTACTGTGACACTCAAATATAGAAAGATAAGTAGTATGTCAATAGTTTAAGCTGACAGGAAGCAGAACAATGACAAGAAATTGTATGTTGATCATTCCCAACTCGGGCTGGAGCCACACAACTCTACTCAATCCTGCTCATCTTTCTTAAGACTGCAAGTAGTTTCCTCTTTGTAGGTTCTGGAACCTAGAGATAAAAATTCTAAATAATTTCTCTATAGAGCTAAAACACAATTGCAAATTTTTTAAGAGATTGCTCTAGCAGCTAACCCTAGAATCCTATAAGTCTTTACCCTTGCAGATTTGATGTGCTTTCTCAAGCGCGGCTTTCTGTCACACCTGCAAACTCACAGCGATGCCCCGGAATGTTTGTGTTGCTGGACCCTTGAAGTTGTCTAGTACGATTCATTTTAAATGAGCATTTTTTATCATTCTGTTGAGGTCTATGTAGTGTGTTAATTTCACTTCTCAATACATCGCAAATACTATAATTTATGTGAAATTTTTTCAAAATAATAAGAAGTCATAAACTACTTAGTGTAGGACTTGAGTGGTTTCTAAAACACACACTCTGTGAAGGTTATTGTCTTATTCATATGACATCAAAATAGTAGACAAGTTCATCGTCTAAATACTTTATTTATTTAACTGACTTAAGGTTTAGATAATGTGTAAACATAGCTCAAGTTTCTTTTCTTACTTCTAGTCTAGTGACAGAACTCATGCAAATAAGGATTGAGATATTCAAACAGAGGCCTAAACAGCCCCACACGTGGTGCATCACATGGTATTTTAAGGAATGTCAGTTGCCTGCCTTAAGATTTGAGATATTGATTAATATTCTGCCCCTTTCTAATCATGAGGGAAGCTAATATCAGCAACAATATTGAACCTGCGTGCTAGTTGGGTATTTGACAAAAGCCTTGTGATGTTTACTCTTGACTGTCAGTTTGGTTCACTTCAGCGATGCCTAGGAGAACAGCAATGCAGACTTCTGAGTGTGTCGGGAGGGTTAAAGGGTTGTGACCTTGCAAGAACATCTGAGTCCTCCTCTCTTTTCTTTCCGTCTCTTACTTTCCTTCTCTGCTTCCTGTTTTCAATAAAATCAGCAGCTCTGCTCTCCAATCCCTGCATCATTATGCCTCTGCCTTAGATACAGCTAAGAATCTACTCTGATCTCCAAAAGCATTTGTCAAATAAGCTTGTCGTCTTTCATTTGTGCATGTCAGAAATTTTGCTCTGCAACAAAAAGGTGACAAATACACGCATAAGTCATATGTTTGGATGTATTTTTGATGAACTTTAATCACCATGTTTTTATATTTTGAAATAGACCAATGTAAGTGTTTACATATTGCTCAAATTCATGAAGACTGAACCACAATCTTTTTTCTTAGCTTAAGTCACAAAATTGTCAGCCCTCAATCTGTGGAAAGTCATATGTATATATTCACCGTGCTTTAAGAATGAGTATGACAAGATGTGTGCAGCTGTACAAATTTTATGCCGCGTGCCTTTTTAGTTGAGTTCCATCGTTTAGAATATCAATCAGTGTTTTAATATGAGTCCTGTTCTACTGTCCTTAGAACTACTGGCTTGCAACTGCAATTCTGCTTCCCGCTGCATCCATGATCCTAGTTCCTGCTGTTCTTACGCCATGATCAACCATAACCCCCCATGACAGCTCGTTTCAGGAGCTCTACAGCCACACACCAAAGGCTCTTCAAGAGCTTCTTATTTGAGTAAATGCCGTGGACATAAAGTATTCTGTCTAGAAAATTAGGAATCATTTAGGAATCCTCCTTGACTTTGACATCGTACCAAGCCCAACACCAAAATCTTGCCATTTTTTTCTTTCCAAAACTTGCAGGAATTTGATCATTCTTGTTGATTTCCCAGGATTCCCTGCATGTACTCTCTAAGTGCCCTTCGTTTTCTCTGCGTGCAGTTTGTAATTACACAGCCCTTGGTGGGATTATTTCTAAACACTGATTTCCAAGGCTACTTTTGAGTTTTATGGGAACAGTGAGAAGACATGCTTATATTTTTTTCCGCAGAAAAACACCGTGGAACTCAATAACTATTCTGAGAGGCGAATATAGAAAACAGAACTGTATTTTCTTTACTTAGATGATGGTGCTGTTGCCATTGTTGGCAGCAGTGTGTAAATAGAAGTCTTATATCAAACACTAGAAAATGTCAGAGAGTTATTTCATAAATATTTTATCATTTTACATCCCCAAGAGTCGGAAGCTAGTTCTATCCTTCCAAGCACTAAGTAACATATTGTTTTAAGTTCCACTAATTTAATAGGAAGTGATTTCTTTTGTTATTTCTCTAATGTTCTTATATTTGATTTCTTGTGTGGTCTAAATTTTTTAATTTATTATAAATTTAAGTAATTTTTACAAGTTGACTTTTAAAGAAATCTCCTGGTTATAAGAGATGGTTAATGTTTTCTAATTCAATGATGAGTTATTTATACTGTAAGGTAATAATTTTTTTTCTATACAAGAGTGCTTTTAAAAAGTAATTATTTGTCCCTTAATTCTATTTATGACTATTTAACATGACAATTTTTTTTATTTTTTTCTCCTAACAAGTGCTAAACTTTTAGTATACTATCCTATGAAAAAGTATACTTTTTTCCTCTCTCTTCTATTTCTATTTGAGTTTGCATGAACCACTGATTCAATAACATGTTAGTTACATACAACTTGGGTGATTTGTATCCACAGAGATCACTTTCAACCATGCTTTGCCACTGTCTTGTGCTTTTCTTCCTGTCTTAGTTGCTATTTCATGTCTGGGACAGAATGCCAAACATCCACAACTTAAGAGAGGGAAGATTCGTTTTAGCTCACAGTTTCAGTAGGTCCATTTGTGGGCAGCTGGTAACAGTGAAACCACATAGTAGAGACTCAGTGTTTACAGGATTGCGACAGAAGTCAAATCAGAGAGGAAGGGTGGAGCCAGTGTATGCCCTGCCAGGTCCAGCCTCAGAATTCCACCCCTTTTATGTTAAACCCTAGTGACCCACTTCCTCCAGGTAGCAGGCCTATTAATGTTCCATGCAACCATTATCTACAACATCCCCAGAATGTTGCTAATACGCCATTGTGTATATGTATCACACTTTCTTTATCTGTCCCTCTGCATTAATTCACAATGATCTCTATTATTCTGATTTTTTGCATATGATTGTTAAATCTATAATTTTTCATTTAAATTAATCATGCAAAAATACTATGTTTATCTTATTAAATGATTATTATTTCCAATTAAAGGCTCATTTGCTATCCATTCCAAAGTTCATGGTAGAAATTGAGATGAAGGAAGAAAACCAAAAGAATAATCAAAATAAGCACCACAAAAAAAAAATTTCCCCCTGAAGGAGGCCTCCTAGGACTTAAGGAGCTTCCACCAGGCCTTAATTCTCAAAGGTTCTACCACCTCCTGACAGGAAGACTGTCTTAGGGACACAGTCTTTGCTGACAATGGGCCCAGAAGGCTCACTCAAATGACCTTCAGAACGTATTAAAGCAATTCAGAGTGTCTGTATAAAGAGGATATTTAGTAATTCCTCTACGCTATTTTTCTTATTGAGAAATGATGCTGATGTTAAACATACAGATATTTTTTTTCTTTCGTTTTTACATACGTAACAAATTTTCAGAGGTGGCTATTTTATTTTTATTGATTATTTTTACCAAACTTTCAATTTCTACTTATAAATTTACTATAGATTTTGATATCTCATGGAGATAATAATCATTTGTTGCTGAGACACAAATTCCTAACACCCATAACTTAAAGACGCAGGAATTAGAATCCATCTTATTCCCAGTCTTATGGGATTCAGCCCAGGATAGGCTGGCTCCCATGTAGGAACATCACCGTGGAAGGGCGGGATGGATAAAAGCATGCTGTTCACTCCATAGGAATCAGGAGGAAGAGAGCGAAAGGGAGGAGCCGGTGTCAAAACTATACAGAGCTCCTCCCAAACAGGCCCTAACTTTTAAAAAGATATTCATAATAAATTCATCAACTGAGTGATCCAACCACTTTCAATAGACCTACCTCTATATGGAGAACCTTTGCAGGGATTTTAAATATAAATTAGGAAATTCTGAGGCTGAAGAAATGGCTCAGTTGTTAAAGTGCTTGCCCAGCAAGCGCTAAGTCAACCACTAAGTACCTGAGTTCAATTCCCCAGCATCACATAAACCAGGTGTGTTGGCACATGCCTATATAAACCCAACCCTCATGAGGCTGAAGCAGGAGGATTGCTGTGAGTCCAAGGCCAGGCTGGGCTCCGCAGTGAGTTCAGGACCTGCCTGGCCTATGAGGCCCTGTCTCAAAAAAAAATGTACTTTGCTCCCAAAAGGTACATTCATCTCCACAGAAAATGATGTATTAGTCAAACTCGGGGAGCCCTCAAAGCCTAATAATCCTAGCGTGTGAAAAATTCCACATCCAAAGACAAATTCTTAACTGTGATTCCTGTAAATATTAAAAAGAAAGTGAAATATCTCCATCACACACAGGAGTAGAATCTTTGCACAGGGTAGACATTTCTATTTAAAAATAAATGGATTTTTAAATAAAGCAAGATTGGAAATCAAGCCCAAAACTACTAAATCCTTTAACTCCAAGAGCCCAGAGCAGATGTGAGCTCCAGCGTTCTTGGAAAACCCCACCTCCATTGGCCCTCTTGCTTAGCACACATCGCTCCCAGCTTGGACTGGCCCTTGTCGCCGCCTGTGGATTTCCTCAGCAGACTTTCCATATTCCTGGCAATATGAAAAAGTGTGCCATCTCTGACTTCCTGGAATCTCCATGGCATTTTGAACCTGAGACAGGAAGAGTGCCATGAGTTCAAGGCCAGCCCGGGCTACACAATGAGATCAGGACCAGCCTGGGCTACAGAGCAAGAACCAGTCTCAAAATCGAAAGTTTCGTAAAGAATCTTACACCTTCTGCGAGACACGTCACAATTCTACAATATGCACATGACCCTTCCAGCGGTTTTATGTCCTTGCCAGACATTATAACAAGCAAGGACACAGTGGACTGTGAAATATTTTTAAATTATCTGAGCCTGAAATCTAACATAATTTTAAATATTGAACAAAGTGTGTTTTGCCTGATTTAAACAAATCTGTTGTTTTATAGCAGGGAAATTGCTTTGGAACTTGAATTAATATTTTACTTTCCTTGATTCGGATATTTTACTAGGCCATACCCATCAATTTGGACAGAACAGTATTTTGGTTAACTTGCTTATCGTGTGGGTGGCCATGCAGGTCTATGAACATAGTTGTGTATTTTTAGCTGCTATTTTTGTCTTTGTTCTGCATAGTGGTATAAATATGTAATTAATACATTATGGTTTGGCTCAGTCTTTCCTGAGTTCATGTCAAATTATAGTCAACTCTTAGTATCAGTGGATTTGACTTCAATAAAGTCAACTAATTCCTGTTTGAAAAATATTCGAACAATGTATTTCTGTATTGTACATGAGCACAAACATGTACAATTTCCTCTCTTGTCATTGTTCCCTAACACAAAACAGTATAACAAAAATTATAGAGCACTTATATTATACTACAGAGAATTCAGAGGTGGTTTAAAATATATACAAAGGTATGGGTGGGTGTCCAACAAGTGCACACCATGTTACATAAGGGACCCACTCATCTGCAGGCTTTGGTCTTTGCAGCTGGTCTTAGAACTGGTCCCCCTTGAAAACAGATGAATGGTAGCAGTTAACGTGCTCTAAGTCGCTTGCCTTTCCCCTCTATCACAAAGCATTGTTGACCTCTTTTCTTAATGTCTAAAATTTTAAGCTTTTCTGTCTCCAAAAAAAGAATCACTGACTACTAAATACTTACAAAATACTTTTGTCATTTAAAAAAACAGCAGCTAAGATATGTTCGGTTGAAAGAGCCCTTTTCTAAGTGGGCCAGCATCCTGGAAGGAATTCACATCCCTCGGGTAACTTTGTGACAGAACAGACGTGCAACAGTTAACGTTCCAGGTCAATTCCATCATGTGTAATGATGTGAGAAAGGAAGAGAAGTAGAGAGACGCAGCTCCTCGGCACCTTTGGAGTGTAACGGATGAGACTGACTTGAGTCACACGTCTCCCATGGAACCCATGATGCCTCCTTGTCTTAGCAATTCATTCTCTCACGTTTTACAGTTGGAAATTTGCTTTCCTCCTCCACATCACATGGTACTTATTGCTAGTCTTTTGTCAAACTCATTACGGTACTTCTTTAACTGCCATTGCCTAACACATTGTAATAAATAATATCTGTTGAGATGAACGTAACTGAAGCAAATTATTGTAAGAAAACCTAAGATCATGTACTTTACTGGATGAGTATGTGTGAGGTTCATACAATTTGATGAAAAGCAAGACAATTGCGGTTCAGCAAAACTTGACACCAAAGGAGCACCAAAAACTATGGTTGGAAGCATCAATGTTTTAGATCTAGTTTGAGTCATATTTCTGTCCAGGAAACAATGCCATGGTGACCAAGGAGAAGAGGAAGAGGCTTTCCACTATCGGTGCAGATACTGTGGGAGCTAGGTAGCTCCTCTAGTCTATTGTAAACATTGAAAAATCTTGCTTAAATAAGTAAGCAGATAAAATAGATGAGAGTGAGTTTTTCTTTAAGTATCTTCCATGAGGTGATATTGCAGAAGTGTGTCTACCATGCAACTCAAGATAGTGAAGAATAAAATATTAATATGGAAGAAAATGATTGAATTACAGTTATTTAAAATAATTCAATCTCACACTGAAACACATATGGACAAAACTCTAAAATGTTCTTTTTCAGTTTAATGCTTTAATTCTTTATTTTCTTCTTAGAGGTAGACTTCTACATGTACACACACACACACACACGCACACTTACACACACACACACACACACACACACATGACTTCCTCTTCATTTATGTAAAACTTTCCTATTGACTGGAATAGCTTTATTTTAAAACCTCCCTAGTTCCATTAGGGGCTCTGTCTCTCGACTATAAAGCTTCATGGGTTATACTATCCTAAAAAATAATATCTAAATGATATGCATATTGATTTCTTCAGACTTAAATTTAATCTTGAAATTACAATTTGGGAAATGCTCTTTGGCCACTCTTCAGTGATTTCTTTCCCTTCCAGTTTTCCAAAGCAGACTTTGAAAGAGGCACATGCAGATTATTGTCTGCTCCAGTGTGTTCTCCATTAGTCACGTGTCTTTGGAGAATTTGGAGTGTGACCAGTATGAGGGATCAAATGAATATTTAAAGTTTTAACCTTAATGAAAATTTAAATGCTGAGGTTCAACCCAATGAATTTGAAGTTTTAAAAAAAAAACTGTACGCAAATCTACTTTACCAGCAGTAACTTTAAAATAAATAAATACAGATCAACTATTTTAAAAGAAAATGAAACATTTGAAATAAGACGCACTGCTGAGAAGGAAATGCAGAGCAGATTTCAATGAAAACTAATTTAATATTGCATGTATGACTCACAGCATATCAGACGCAGTTAGAAGAGTTTGGTGTGTATTCTTCAAATACCCTATAACCCGTTTCTATATTTTATAATAAGATCCTTAATGACTGCATTTGATTACCAAAAATGGCTGTATTGAAGTAATCGGCTTTATTAGTATCTCTTTATGTAAGTAAAGAATTAATTTTGAGAAAAACGACTCTAATAGAAGGGATTCGAGATCATAAGGCAACTTATCTGAGTGGAACGTGTCAAGATTCCCACCGGGTACCCTTTTCCTGACCTCTCTTAACGTTGTTCAAGTCTGTTCTTAAATGGGAACATCAGGACTATTTCCACAGAAAAACTGGTCACATCATGAAACCACAGGATAGTTCTGTAAACACTCAGAGTTGTTTCATTGGCAGATTTAACTCGATCCAGTGATTCCATTTTTGTTTTTTTAATATCAAAACCAGCGGAGCATTTGAAAATGTTATTTTCCCTCTGGAGAAAATTCTGCGCCCTCGACCCAACTGGATAGTGTATCCAATTGATTGAGATTGTGTGCCAACGCAAACGCAGCTGTTTAGAGATGGAAATGTTGGCTGCTTAGAAACTCCAAGTGGTATCCCATAATATGTGAAAGATTAAGTCCACCCAACAGAAAAGCCCTGGGGACAAGCTAAGGGATGGAAGCTTCCAGAATCCTCTCTCCTGTTTCTTCACCATGGCTTTGTTTCCTCTCTCTCTTCTTTGCCAAGAGAAACATCTGACTCACAACGTAGAATTTAACGACCGGACATCAAGCAGGAAGATGACCCTGATTATGAGCCGCGCTCCGCGCACACGTGCAAAGTCGGAAGTGTTAGCCACGGGAAGAAAAGGATCAGCCAAAACTCTAAATCATTTCATATTTCCTCTTTTCTTCTTTATTCTAGTCTGCTTCTTTAAAAGTTGAAGTTAATTTTAAACTGTTTTTTCTACTACTACTCCCAGCTAGTACTGACCCTTGACTCCATTTTCCAATGTGACCGCTTTATTTCTTTTTCTTTCTTGTCAGTTATGTGTCTATCTTTTCAATATTCAATCCACCGATACTGATATTAATTTATTCCTGAACATGCTTTATCAACATTACACATGTCATTATATTTATGCACACAAATCTGATCATTACTTAGAAGAAAAAGAAGAAACAGAAATAAAACTGTGCTGTCTATGTTCATTAGTTTAGGTTGTCATTGTAGAGAACCTAATTCCTGATAGACCTCAAATATTAAATTTGAAATATCTCAGACTTCTGTGAAGAAAGCCAAGCTCAAAAGTGTTACATGTTTTCTTTAATAAATTGTGAATATTTGGTGGCTTATGAGATGTTTTCCTTTTATTCTGTTTAATATTGCAGAATTCAATTCTTCCTGAGCAAGCTTTAAATATGATTAAGCAGGAAATAAATAGTAATCTGTCTTTCACTAACATTAATTCTCTGAGAGCTTTAAAAATTATGAAATTATTAAGACATTGTTTCTCCTCATTTGAAGGAAAGTTTATTCAAACCAGCAATAAAAATTGTGATTGCCTATTGATTCTGCATGGAGAATTAACACTCAAAAGTATTCTGTGTAATTTGATAATTGAAAAATAGACAATGAAACTAGACAAGGTTATAATTGTACTTCTATATAAACATATCAATAAATTGAAAGAGAAAACATATTTAACATACCCTTTCTGAGTTAGAGTATGTTCTTGGGTGGTATGTAATTTTATCCAATACAATTAGTGATTACAGGTCTTAGGGCTGAGCCAAATCTCAACTCATTTTCCAGCTTTAAAACTGTAAGATCTCTGCACATTTTTTTTTATCTGCCTTTCAGCAATTATACCATCTTTATATTATCAAGGTTATGCTCATAGTCTTCATATTGGAAATCGTGTTGTTAATATCTCACTGCAAGGTGGGCAACAACTAGTAATCTAACTTTTTGTTCTCTTAAAAATGTCCCATAAAATAAAATAGACTGAGAATAAATAGACAATTCTAATTTTCACAGAAATGTGAATTTATCCTAATATGCAACAGAAGGACAGGCACAAATAATGACAAATCGGTCATAAGTAGGGCAAGGCTTGACAGCCAAGAAAGAGCCCGTTGCAAGCCAGTTCCCTCTGTTCTACAAGTGGAAGGATGGGGCTCGGCGGGGAGAGGAAGAAGACACGTGTTTGCAGTCAACATGTGGCTACTCTGTGGAGGCACCAAGGGGAGGAGTAGTTTCTGAGGAAATTTAATGGATCGGGGAGATTCAGACCAGGGTTTGGCAGCTATTGACACAATCCCTGAATACTGAACAATAAAGCAAGCTAGGTTCTTCTTGTTCTCTGAGTACCAGCTACAGGTTTCACAGCCTGAAGACAGTGGAAACCCTTCTAGGAGACCCAGAGCACACACGGATGTCAGACAGATAGCTGTGCAAGTTTTAGGAAGGGGACAGCAAGCTGCTACATCTTTGCAGTTATTATGATTACATTTACCGTACTACATTTCATTTTTAGACAAAACATATCAACATCCTATTTTGATTTAATAATAGTTTCATAAAAAAGAAAACAAGATTATAAAGATTTAATAGCATGCAAGTGGAGTGTGGCCAGACGGGTGAGAGAGTACTTCTATTTTTATCACGGACCCCAAATTCATGCTGTCTCAACAGAGGATGTTGGGGGCTCCTACTCCCTTTTCCATACACAAAAGTGATAAGGAAAAATATAGTGGAACTATTCAATGTTTCTCAAAAATTATTGCGTTGAGAATATAACATTCAAAAATGCATGTGGCATTTGAAAATATAATTCAATTCAGAATAGTAATTTGTAACAACCTAAACACTTGACATTTTAGAAAATCATTGTCAATTTATTACTGAGCCTTCCATTAACTCCCCCCCCCCCCATATAGCTGGCAAAAAAGTTATCTGTCATTGCCACAAAATAGTCCACATTTTTATCAAGCAAAGAAGCAAATATAACCAAAAATTTCAAAAATATATGCACTTTGAAAAACTGGTTCTTTTTTATTTTGATGGTATCAACATGATATAAAATAATTTATAAATATAAAAGCAATAATTTCCTAAAAGATTCTGTTTATTTGGAAAAACTATCATCATAGCTCAGTATGCAAGTAGGAGGCGCTTGGCTCAGTGTATCCAGCAGAGGCTAGGGGACTGGGAATATGGAATATAAGAGATAGATGTATCAGATGAATTAACAAAATTGTCCAAGAACATAAAATGTGGGAAAAAAAATCCAGTGGGTGGGACTGTGCGTGTCATGAAACCCAGGCATCAGGAGCACAGTGCTTTCACGGAACTGCAAAGTTAGGAGCCAGGTCATGAAGACCAGGCTAAATAAACTTCTGAAGTATAATCCATAGTTTGCAGATAATCAGTTTTTGAGGGCACTTAAGATAAGAGCCTAACCATTTTAAGGTAAAATATGTATTATTGGATTGGAGATTGTATTAGTGATGCAGAAGCCACGAATAGGCAGCTTTGAGGACCATCCTGGGAGACAGAATCCAGGCTCCCTTTACTGAGTACATCTTCAGATATTTATGGATGGATTCTTCCTAATTTTTTTTTTTTTTATTTTAAGATACGGCCCTAAGTCTCTAAGTTGCCACAGCTGAATTTGATCTTGTGCTCCTCCTACATCGGCCCTCCTGCGTGCCGGGCTATCACGTTTGCACTACCACATCCAGCTCTGAATCCCTCTGCGTCCAGTGGAATAGAACGGATGGCTGGGGGACAGGAGGACGGAGTGAGCCAACCTGCGTGTCTAGCAAACGTTAAGTGTGGGTCCTGACAGTATTCTCTGAGAAGGCCCATACTGCACAACCAATGAGGCTTTGGGCTTTGTGCACTTGAGAGACAAGTTTATGAGTTCGCTTTTAGATGACATCCATCCATCTGTTCGGAATGGCTACTGAGCACCCTCCACAGGGTAGGCTGGGGTTGTCGTCACAGACCAATGGCCCCGGTGTTTAGATGACTGTGAGATATGCCACCGGGAGAGATGGGAGCTGAGCACGGTCTGAGCTGCAGCCTAAGAAGAAACATTGCAATTCTAACTTTGACAAAGTCATGCACAAATTTGTGAGGCCAGGAAGAGTTTTCCCCAGAAAACATAAAAACTAAGGCTTAAATCAATTAGAATCAATTTAAGATTCTGGTAGATGAACAATGATACCCTCAGTATTGATAAGAATGTCCCTATATTTGAATGCAGAGTTCCAAGAGACAGGTGTTTGATTGAAAGAACTTGCATTTTATTTTAACGTATTGGCCATTAGCTTTGCATTAACAGAGTAAGTAACATAAATACTGGTTACACTCATCTTTATGTTTTTAAAATATAGACACACTGGTTATTTGTAACAATGGGCTATTTAAGTAATATAAATAGCATATGTACATTGAAAAAAGATTTTAATTACTTATATTCATCAGAATCTTTAAATATTTTAAAGATGTTCTTCATGCAGCTTTTGCTGATGATTTTTGTTGTGTGTTTAAATATTTCAATCTGTGTCTGTGTCCCAGAATAAACTGGAACTATGAAAGAACCCAAATGTGCTTGTCCAATCACTAGTTGTTTAGTAGTGGATAGACTACTGAGTTAACTGGAGTTAACTCTTCTGAGTGTTACGGCTAAGATGTAACTTTCCTGAAGATAAACATGCCCAAGAAACTCAGTGAAGGAGGTTAAAGCAGTTTGCTTTCAGGGTGGAAACGGTGTCAGGTCACTCAGGCTCAATTCTTGCAGGGCCCTCAAGACCTTCGAAGCCAGGAAAATGTGGCACAGACTCGACTGTTGCTCATTCTTCCGTCACCACCTAGCACTGTTCCGCTGTCACTGCCGAAGGAGGCGGCGGATGCAGCGCCCCCTGCCTGAGGGGAGACGCTCTCCAGAAACTGGGAAACTAGACTGAAGAGCTGAGAGCTGTCATAGAAATGAAGAGATCTGAATGTACTCAGCCCTCATTTTTTTGGTGAAAATAAATCAAGTGGATCAAACTGGTGTGGGTGGATGGGCTGGGTGTATCCACCCCCAAACAAGAAAGAGGCTTCTAGCAAAGAGAAGTGAGTATTTCTATTAGTATCAAATATCATAATGACATGAGAATTTTTAAAAATATATATATACATACATACACACACACACACACACACACACACACACACACATCATGTCTTGATTATTTTGATCCCTTCATTCAGCTTTCTGTGTCTGATTTATTTTGCTTAACATTTAACATTAAGGTCTCAAGAGCCACACGGCTTCTTATGGATCACTCAAACGATTGTTGTTTTATGTCTGAGTAACATGCCATCGTGCATATACACACCACTTTTTCTTTAATTCATTCATCTGTTGATAGGCATGTGGGCTAGTTTCATGCTTTAACTATTCTGGATTGTGCTGCTATATAGATGGGTGGGCCTGTGTCTCTGTGATATGGTGAGTTTCACTCATTCGAGAAGATTTTCAGAGGTGATATTTGCTGTAAATTTCTTCCTCAACCAGTCTGGGCCCATCTCATGCCACCTTGATCCCATCCTCTCAATCAGAGACATGTCAAGAAGGCTTGGTTAAACTTGCAGAAATAGTCCCCCCTGACCCAGTGCTATAGTGCCAGTCTTGTAAAACAAGAATTCTCCAAAAAAAATTGCAAGAATTGTTTTTTTTTCTCAATTTCGTGACTTCTACATTAGACTCCTATATCTTGTGATTGGTGCCTCTATCTTTACTTTGGACAAGAAATTGACCCTATTTTCCCAAAGATGAAAGTCTGTGATTTTTAGACATATTGGTTGCTAACCAGCAGCCAAAAGCACTTCTGGAAATCTTAGAGTGATTTCTCTCTTTTCTTTTCTTTTTTTTCCCAATGAGCCTATATAGAGTAAAGTTCATTTTCTTGTAGGACCTTACTGAAGCCTGGAAGTAGAAGCCAGTGTGTTTCAATTTCCTAAAAGTTTTCCACCCAGTCCCCGGAAGCTATAGTCATAAAAGCCCCAGTGTGCTTACTAAGGTACAATAGGCATTTACCTTTCAGGTGACAAGATTGATTACTTACTTTTTTCGCTTTGTAGGGATTTCTAGTTTCATTTTCAGACTGATCTCAAGTCTTGCAAACAGCAGACCTGTGGGGAAGAGGTGTATAGAAGGGAATCTTAAAAGGAACCTAAGAATGCTGAATAGGCTGAACCTTTACTACTCCTGGGCTAATTCAGCAAGCTTGAATCATACATGTATTCTGACCAAGTGAAGGTCTAGTCCCCAAGGAGAACTTGTGTCCTCATGATGATTTACTGGGGTATTTCCAGGGGGAAAGGTGGATCGTGGAAAAATGCAGCAGATTTCCAAAAGAAATGCTAAAGCACAATTCAAGAGATACTAAACAGCATAATGAAAATATTATCATTGACACTAAGCATTCATTTAAATTACACATTTCACTCACTATTCTCGTTTGGTGAAATTTTTTAGATATACGTGTCACAAAAATGTTCATTAGTATATAGGGAAATGAACCTCAAAGTTAAAATTCTCAAAATTCTTTTTTCCCCTAAAGTTTTGCATGATGATATAGAGATGAAACCAAGAAGGAAAAATGGGGAGCAACATTTATGCAGGGAGCAAGGCGGTACCATAGTACTCTACTTTCTACCCAGTCTCCAAATTTGAATTCATGTCTTTAAAACTGTTAGCTAATTTTTCTTTACATGTCATTACAAAAATATATATAAAATAATGCTCCTGTTAGTGAAAAGAAGAAGAGAGACACTTCCTCTCTTAATTTCCATTTTGTTGGCCACACGATTTTAGATTTCGCAGAAATGCCCACATATATGAAAAGAGCAAGTCTGAATCGTATGGCTCATGTCACTGGCACAAAAATTTGAGTTTGAGAAAACGATAGAGCAGGGGACATTTTAAAAAGCAGGAGTTGTGGCTTGTCATTGACTGAATGTTTGAGGTATGTAGTAAATTTACTGAAATAAATAAAAACTCTTTTATTTTCCAGTAGGTCTGTTACCTGGCTCTGGTAAGACCTCTGAAATATCCTATGGGTATACTGATTAGTGTGGTGCCCTGCACTTAGGAGATTGAAGTGAATGGCTATTAGGAAACCTGGCAATATTTTCTTCCTGACAAACATCAGTTGTTTTATTTTTCTTTAAACGTATGGAAATACCAAGCCTTTTATTCCATACCTTGAATATTCAGCCTCCTAATGTTTTAAACCTATATATTTGGTAACACAGAATTAATGCATCATTTCTGATTCATTTAATCTTGTCTAATCACAAGGTTATAACAACAATGTTATTTTATGTTCCAAATTACTGTTGAGATTTTAAATTAGGCATTCAAAAAATCCAAAAATAATATTTTTACCAGGTGTAAAAACAACTTGAAACCCATATAGTCTAAGCTAGCTGGAACTACGGAGTCCATGAGGCCTACACTGGCTCCACACTGCGCATTCTTCCCTAACGACGGGATATAACCTTGCCAATCAACACCAAGGATTTTTCTCAGATATTACATGTGCAACATTTATAACGTCCATGCATACTACAGTCTCATTAGTATAAAATTTGGCCGTCGTCAATGGCAAATATTTACCCAAATTTTCCCTGTAGAAAAATCATAGCATAGAATTACAGGCTGGAATGTTAGTCTCTTTGTGACATCTACAAGATATTTTAGTGATTTTTTTGTACACTTAGCAAAATAATTAGTTCTGAAATACACACAGAGCCCTGGAATGCTATCCTCCTTGATGCTTGTCAGGTTATCCTATATGCAAGGGCATCAACAATTATACAATGTGTTCAAGAAAGAAAAATACGTGATCCCAAAGAATGCGTTGCCAGGAGTCCATTTCAGCTTACCCGCCCTTGGCTCAGATACGTTTACTGTTGTTCTTAACACTTTCTGAAGCAGTTCTGGAAGTCCTCTTGCGCGAGGGTCTTTATGAGGTGTGACCAAAAGTCCCGTGAATGCTGCAGTTGAGTGTCATTCAAGAAAAGGGCAATCTCATAAAACCACGAGTGTTTCCTCATCTACCATCTCCACCAGCTCTGGCACTGTGAACCTTCTGGCTCTCCCTCAAAGTCTAAACGACCTCGAGAGGGAAACGTTTGAATGTGTGCAGGACTTGAGGTTTTCTTAGTTACTGTTCTGTTGCTGGGACAGAATAACCGACATTTACAATTTGAGGGAGAAAATGTTTATTTTAACTCACAGCTTCAATGGGTCTCATTTCATTCATGGGTGTCTGGCAATTGTGGCAACCGAAGCAGATGCCTAGCGGGAGAGCAACGGGTCATGGCAAGGCAGGCAGGAGGCTGAGTGAGGGATGAGGGGCAGAGCTAGCACATACCCTCGCTGTCAAGCCCTAAGTATCCATCTCTTCTAAGTTAGGCCCCAAGGGTCCAGCCCTCCTACCAGGTTCCTCCTCACTGCACATGAAATCCATAAATATTCCACAACATCCCAACACGTGAGGCTTTTGGGAGACATTCCAGATTCAAGCCATAACACAGACACTAAAGACAAGAGCACTAGCAGGAGAATGAATGTTATTTAAAAGTATATTAGTATAGCACAAAATTATAATAAAATGATTTAAACTGAGTTATGATGTTGCTGAATATGTATATAAATTAAAATATCTTAGAATGATTCATGTAGATACTGAAGAGACTGTAAAACTTGAACCTAGTGCATGAATTTACCACCCATGTCAACAGTTACTGATTATCTCCGATATGTGAGGGAATGTTAGTGTTTGTGCTACCGAAGAAAATACTAATCACATTGTGATGGTAGAGACATGCTTGCAAGCAATTGGAACAACTGTGACAGAACTAACAAAAATAGAAAGTTCTAAGGAAACAAATAAATGGGACATAATTGGTCAGAAAAGTCTTCTTTAAAAAGGTGACATTTTTTGGACATCCATATTTTCATGCCAGCTTTCTCTTCTGACTGGCAGAAGCTTTACCCTCCTCCTTCTACACTCTGTATCTTTCTGAATAAAATGTTCTTTTCACAGCCTGCAAAAGGGAAAAAAAAAAGGTTAAACTTGTTGCCCAGACTTAGAAAATTTAAGTGAAAGTCAATGAAGGATGCGTGGCAAGGAATTCTACCAGGTAACTAGTACTTGTAGAGGTTCCAAAGGCGACAGATAGTAGAAAAGCAGGCTGGCAAAATTCCTGATGAATTTATTGACATCTTTATTTTTAATTTAATTTGTTTACTTTTATTTTTCGAGACACGATCTCTCTCTGTAGTCCAGGCTGGTCCTGAATTCAGTAGGGATCCCAGGCTGGCTTTTGGCCATGGACTCCCAGCGGTCCTCCTGTCTCAGCCTCCTGAGTGCTGCGATTACAGACGTGCACCACCATACACAGTTTGTGTGGTGCTGGGGACTTTAGCTCAGGAACTCAGCACCTGACTTAGCACTTGCTGGGCAAGGGCTCTAACTGCTGAGCCATTCCTCCAGCTGATATCTTTATAAAATTAAATGAGTAAGTAAATACAACTTTTTCAATAGCTCTTTCAGTTAATTCTATTCAAGCTGTTACAAAGAAGAGAGTGGCTGTTAATAAGGAACTTATCAAAGAAAATGAAAATATTCTGGCATTTTATACATTCAGTGAGTGGTTGAGGAAAGATGTAGCCAGTTCTTAGGTAAAGGTCACAGTGACCCTCTGTAACTGGTTTAACAGGGCAGATGCTTAGGCGGAAGTCAGCCCAGTCTCCCCACAGCACGGAGCTCCCAGAACTATATCCTTCAGAAAGATCCTGGAAAAGTAAGCTAGATTCTTAAAACTCTCTAAAAGACAAGTATATGACATCTTACAGACATTTGTAAAATTCTAATCCAGAGAAATGAAGACAATTATTGAAACTAAACCAAAAACACCACCACCACCAAAATTTCACCGGAACTGAGGGCACAACATTTTCTTTCATCATTTGACATTCCTTGGCATTGATGCACAAAATATTGTCCAGCTTATGAACTCCGTGTTAAAATTGCTTCAGGATCATGCACAAGTTTCTATCATGAAAGAAAAAACCTGCAGTATATTGAGTTTTTGGACAGCTATCGACTTGGCAGCAAAGAAAAGAAACGCGCGACGTGATGGAGACCAGAGCTCCTGGTCTTAGTCCCTGGGATACTTAAGAGGAAACCTCATCCAAACAAGGACGTTTTGATAAGTAAATGACTGACTGATTGAGGACATTTAGGATTTTTTAAATGGGTATATACGTACACATGCATACGCATACACTTAAAAATGTTTGTGTGGATTGAAAGTAGAAAATTGAATAAGCCTTTTACATTTTAACCTTCAGTTTCATCTTCATTTCCTCCCACCACAGAAGGCTGGTGGCCTAAGTTTACAGATCATGTCTGGCTATCTCATGCGTGTGCTTGTGCACCAGGTGGATACAAACACGGGCTGATGGCTAGAACACAGGATGAAAGAACAAGGAAATGGGGATGTGTGTGTGTTTGTGTGTGTGTGTGTGTGTGTGTGTGTGTGTGTGTCTGTGTGTGTGTGCATGCGTGTGTGTGGTGTAGGGGAGAGAGAGAGAGAGAGAGAGAGAGAGAGAGAGAGAGAGAGAGAGAACAAACCAAAATGAGTGAATAGTTCTATTTGGTAGAAGTTTTGATTCGTTTCCTCCTAGCATTCTCCCCTGATACATTTGGAGGGGTGCCCCATCCCCAGCCCTCCCCAAGTCCAAGCTTACTCAAATTCTCTCTCAGAGTTCCTCAGAATTCTTATATTCTTTCTTTAGATATGTTAATATGTTTAATCCTTTGGAGTTAAATCCTGCTGGCTCTGGAGGCATTCAGTCTCTTTAAATTGAATTTTCTTCTTTACATGTTGATTTTACAGTTTAATCTCCCAGGGCAATTTTACTTCCCCTTTTTACTAGTGCTTGGGGGATTCTTCATGTCTAACTCTTGTGCCAATTAGACCACGGGGGCATAAAACTCATTGTGCATTTGAGGACTTGTGTGCAACCTCTTACAAACCGCAAGTACTAAGAGGGAAAAAGGTGGGACTGTAATGGTAGGTGAAGGACTTACTCAGCTGACTGAGACCAATTATGTGAATATCGAGCACTTCTAGACGTAGGATTAGGTCACAGCAGCATTTTGAAATTTGAACAGCATAAGGTCTATGACATTTACTACTCTCAAAGTATCATCTCAGTAAATCCAATGTGTGTCTGTCCTTGAATTTAGAAATTTAGTCTTTGTTATGGTTTTCTTTTGAAGACAATCTAAAAATCATTGCCTATGTTTAAATTGTTATTTCTTAGAATTGTAATATGTGGCATGCTACCTTTTCCTGCACTCCACTTTCAAGGAGACGTCTAAGTATGTGACCGGCACAGTGCCTTGAAGACAATACTTAGTGGAATACAAGCAACTTCATGATCAGAGATCTCTTATGTTCAGTATGTAGATTGAGTTGTGACTCTGTAGCTGCTGTGTCCACTGTTTTTCTCTTTCTTTTTCTTTTTTCAGTACTGAGAATGGAAACCAGGACCTTTGCACAAGGCTGTTAATACAGCCTTTGTTCTCTTTTTATCTTTATTTACAAACAGTGTGTCACTATGTTGCTAAAATGCCCAGGCCTGGCTTGAATGTACAATCCTCCTACCTCAGCCTCTCCAAGTTCTGGGATTAGAAAGTTATACCACTGGATGCTGCCTTATATTTTTTAAAACGATAAGTGTATAAAACAAATAATGAAAAGCCAAAAAAAAAGCTGAAAATGCAAATTTTCCTCAAAGTTACCATTGGAACTTCTACGTAAATTAACAACATATACAGGTTGATTTTAGCCTGATGGATTGTGTGCTGGGAGAAGGATAGGTTGTCTGAAGAGATCTGAACTCACAGTTCGCATATTTACGTGTAAAAACCAGCTGCGGTGGGAGAATAAATTTATTGTCATTTCTAGTGCATGGAAGAAAAATATAGTAATCTGGCTATAAAAGAAAACTACTGTATTTTCTTATTGATATGATCAACCCATCAAAATCTGGAAAAAATGAAAAGTTTTTGAAATGATATTGTTGACTTTTACTTGAAAAAAAACACATGATGGATGGCTGTAGAACACACAGCTATTACTTTGGAAACTAAAGGGACTGGGAGTGTAATATGTACTTGGTCCCATTAGTATTCTATGCTCATACCAATGCAAAAACTAAAGGAAAAAACCTAAAGAGACATAAAAATATTAATAAAAAGGAAAAAAGTCTTTCTGTAAGTGCAGTGAGACTCAGGAAAGTACTTCAACGAGAATGTGATCAAAGGGGTCTGGGTTTATTCTTTCTCAGTGACTTTTACAATAATGTTTTACATTTATATAGGAAATGGTGATTTCAATAACTCCCAGTACCAGACACTCAGTCTGAGACCTTAAAAACCAAGCTGTTATTGTTGCCTTTCACACAGGGAGTAATAACACAGCCTCTTAGGAATTATTCCATTGACAATTTAGTTCCTGTTGTGCCAGGAAGTATAGAATTCAGCTCACACTCTCACAACTATATTGACTCTTTAGTTCTAGCTGCAGCAAAAACAAGTTGTTCTCACGTAGAGCAAATAGATTTATAACTTAGCACAACACCAATAACAGATACATTGAGAAAAAAGTGTCAATTTCACATACTTTCTTTTCTTCACAAAATTGCACTTGGAGTCCATCAGACATATTGCATTTCTCAGTGATAGGAAGAGAAATTTAAAATTCAGTAGAGGATCATTGAGCTCTCGTAATAGCAGAATAAAAATAAAACCTCTTCTCAAACTGTGTATCTTGAGACTTATTTTCTCTGTCTTAAAAAATCTTTGAATTTAGTCATCAATTTATAAATAACAGAAAAAGAAATAAATTACATTTTTATTTTGATAGGAATTAGAAGAACATCTTTTCTCTATAACATTATGAAGTCATCTATTGAATGTTCTTAAACAGAAAATTATAGCACAATTGACATATGTTGTTTTAAACATGCACAATAACTAAAAATCTTAATGCTCAACACTAATTAAGAAGGTATGTGTTCCACGCTCTCCGTAGAAGTCCATCATAATACAAAAATGGACATATATTTTCAATATGTATGTATATTTTATGTATTTATATGTGTGTGTGCAAGCAATATAATTGCCTTACCATTTTAAGAAGTCAAAAGAAATCATTGCACTTTGATTCGACTTCCTATTTTTTAAAATTTTCTTATTAAAATGGAAATATTTTAACACAACACTGTGTAAGTATCACCAAATAACTACTCATAAAATTTATTTAAGTTGCCTAGTAATAGAAATATCACAAGTTAAATTATAAGGAGCCAACACAATTTCCAAAATTTTGTTTCACTTTTAATTAGAGAAATACCCTTAGGTAACTACTCCAGGACTTCTGATGAGTTTTCATTGCATGCACAGTAGCCTAGGAGCACATGTGGTCAGTGGTGCTCTTGGTGATGGTTATGGTGATGATGACCTGAGATTCGAAACATGGTAAGTTTCTCAGCACATTGCAACCATATCATCCCAGGACTCCAAGCTCCATATACCTGAGTATTTTCGTCAAATTAAAACAAAAATGTTTTCTTGTTTTATCTCCTAAATTTTTTGTAACAAAGTCACCAAAATAACTTTCTGTGAGACAAATACATATGACCTTATCTGTCTGAATGTATCTGCCTTTTCTTCTCATAGTTTCATGATAATTTAGTTGCGTATAAAAACCCAAGATTAAAGTTTTCAATACAAAATTTTAAAGTTTTGTCTCAGGTGTTCTATTGTCCAGTGTTACTGTTGGGAAGGACTATTCCTTCCTTTGAACGAAATAGTCTAAAGTTTCAACACTTATTCTTTATGAAGTTTGTTCTGATATTTCACAATTATGTGTTGAAGTACATTTATTCTTTTTGGGTTCAGGCACATATTTCTTTCAGGCTTTAATATTATTTCAAAGATAATTGTCTTTTTTTTCTTAGCTTTTTTTCTTTCTGAAATGATTCTTCAGAACTACTAATGTGAGATCATAATTTTTATAGTTTTTCTTCATATTTTTCATAACTATTTTTACTTTGCTTTTAGAATTACTAAACTTTAACTATCAAAATATACATTGATTTTTAACTTTATTTTACTTATATTAGTTGTTATTTATAATTTGGTTACTTTTAGAAACTTTTTATTATTTGTGACTTTAAAACCATTGTCCATGTTAATTATGAATTTCCTAGCACCTTTTTCTAGATTGTGTTTTATTACTTCATTTGCTCATTTCAGAGTTTGTCATAATATAGATGTTGTTTAAAGGTATGTGGGTGTAGAGCTCAGTAATTAGAATGCTTGCTTAACATGAACAAGGACCTGAGTTTAATTCCCCAGCACCACAAAAAAAAAAAAAAAAAAAAAAATAGCCTAGCGTGGTGGATCACACCTTTAATCCCAACACTTAGAGGCTGCTGAGTCATGACTATTGCTATGAGTACAAGACCAACCTGAGATGTGTAAGTAATTCAGGACGAGCCTGTTAAAAATAAACAAAAAAAATATATTCGTGCAAATTTTAACTTATTTAAAAAAAACTTAGTCTTAATCTGAACCTCAGTCTTACGCGTTAGTCCTATGTGTCTTGCCCATGTTGTTTTAGTGAAAGAATTGTTAGTACGATATAGGGCCAGGAAACAAGGGGAAAGTGTCCAAGTATGGAGTCTCCTGACAGTGCTGAGTTCGGTGATAGTCAGAAGTTTACAAATGTTTATTTTCTCTTTCTTCTCAGTGTAATGCTTCATCTCCCTCCTTATAGCATCCTCAGTCTTCACTGGGTCTTATTTTTAATACTAAGCCACTCATGACTGATCAGCATACGGCACCGAGGAAGATTCATCCGCAGCTTCCTTGGTCTGCTGCACGACGGACTTCTCTTCCAATCCATACCTTATTTGGATCGGACTCACTTTACCGCTCAAACGACCACTTAATGGCTCAGTTTCTTACCCCTAGGATGGGCTGCAATGGCCATATCTTGATGCTTCCTTGTTACAGTTCTCATCTTATGTGAACTGGTGGGTGAAGCCATGTTAAAGAATCTCAACAAAGACACAGTAGGAGCAAGCTAGCCCAAGACAGGGGGAACCCATTCTTTTATTCAGCCACAGGTATGAATAATCACAGCGAGCAGTGCCGACACTGAGACACGGCAAAGGACAGGAACTCAAGGATATGGAAGGAAATGCAGATAATCTAAAGAAAACAAAACAACCTACAACTCAGTTGCAATACTGGAGTTTGAAGACTAGTATGCCCTCACACCTGAGAGGAATTGTATTTCTATTTATTTTTGGATTATAGACATAAATTCTCAAATAATGTTGGGTCTGTAAATAAAAATAAAAGTATAATGAATATTTGTAGAAAGACAATGCTATTTATTTTTAGGATTAAGCAAGTTCAATATACTTATCTTTATCCTAAAAGCCATTAGATCAAATATTACGGTGTAGATCTGGAATGTCCCCCAAAAGCCTCATGTACCTGGGTGTTATAGTATAGCTATGGAACCACATGTTGTTAAGAGTTGGGGCCTTATCAAACATATTACAGGCATGTAGTAGACTAAGGGCATATAGTAGATTGTGAGTGTGGCACATTACTGGGTGGATCACTAGGACTTAACCTGAAAGGGACAGGACACTGGGATAAAAACTGAAGAAACTAAGCACTGGTCAACACTTTGCCTTTTATACCTTATCTATGATCACTTACTTTCCTGGCAGCCACGCCATGACCTGATTTCTGGTCTCTGCCATGTACTTCTACCATTGCTAGTGGCCAAAGAGTGGACCGAGAACTTCTGAAAACTGTGAGCTAAAATAAACTTTTCTTCTTAAGTTGTGAGTGTCAGGCACTCTGTTACAGCGAAAAGGAAGTAAGTTGGCCAGAAGTTGGCACTGAGGGTGGGAGCATTGCTGTGACTTTTCCTGACTGTGTGCTTTGGAAGTCTTTGGGGTTGGCTGGCAGTAGAAGTTTGAAAAACAAAAAGTGGAGATACTGGCTACAGAAGCCTTAGAATGCTGTAACTTTGTCCTGAGATTTTGCCTAAATATGAGTTTAGGGGAGGCAGACTACTTAAACAAGTAGAAAAAACTCCAAGGAGCTCAATGTTCAGGCACTCACTTGGGTTCTGTTTGCAGCTTTTAGCCTGTTCTACACTAAAAAACAGGATGAATAGTCAGGAAAGTAAAGAAGTAAAAAGTATGAAACAAAAGATAGTGAGATTGTTAAAGAAATCAGTATTAAAAAGAAGACAAGTTCTTAAAATCAAGACTATGAAAAAGGTACCTAGAGCGGGTCTCGGGAGTCATTGAAACCCCAACTTTTACCAATTAATACATGAAAAGGCAAAGGTTTTTGCTTTGAATAGGCACCGCTAGGGCATCTTGCATGGCCACCTAGGAAAATAAATCCACAAACAATTCAGTCATCTAAGAACTCAGAGACTTCTGCAGCATTTGTCCAGGGAGGCCAGACTAGTGCTTCAGTTGGTGGCAAAATTTGGTGTCATTCATGATGCTTTGGATTTACAGAGTTGTAAGAGTTGTAGGATCATCGTGGCTCTCACCCAGATTTGAAGAAGTCTTGAAGGCCAGGCACTGTGTGCTGGGAGAACAGTGCATGAAGTTGTGAAGGAGAGGCTTACAGTGCAGTGGGGACCCCAGAAACGTGGAAATGCCAGAAAGATGGACCATCTCATGAGGACAGCCACAGGCTATGAGCGGATCCAGCTCAAATCAGAGGCCATGGAGATTTCTGTCACAAGCAGTGCCATAGGAATGGTGCCACCCAAGTCCTTAGGAATGCACATCTCACAATTTATGGCAAGTGTTGGATGCAAACCTGCAAAATTCAAATCTTGTCCTGTTGGATTTAGAACTTGTTTTCTATACTTCTATTCCTCCCTTTTGGAATGGGAATACTTACCCTGTGTCCTTGTATGATAGATGTGTTTAATGTTTCTCTGATTTTCACAGGGGCTCATAGCTAAGAATTTGTCTTGTATCTCAGAGGAGAATTTGAACTTGGACATTTTAGCAGTCCTAAAACTGTTAAAATTTTGGCAACTCTTGGAAAAGAGTCTAAAGACATTTGGACATGAACTGTTTGGGGACCAGTGTTGGAATCCTATGACTTGGATCTGGAATGTCTCCCAAAAGCCTCTTGTATGTGGATGTGATGGTTTTGCTATGAAATTATATGCTTTTAAAAGGTGGGACTTGGTCAAATGCGTCAGATTACAGGTATGCGGTGGATTAGAAAAGTGTAACAGATTATGGCCTATGGTATATTACTGGGCATGTGACTCAGAAGGGGCAGGACATGGGGGCTTGGCCCAGGAGCAGGTACGCTGGCTCTGCCCTTCTCTCTCAGGTGCCTTCCCATCCGCCATGCTGCCTGAGGCTCTGCGGCCTCTGTTACATATGTTTACCATTTCCAGCTGCCCAAGAATGGACTGAGACATTCTAAAGTGATAAGTTGAAATAAATCTTTCCTTCCTAAATTGTGAGTGCTGGATATTATATCCCAGCAACAAGAACATAACTAAGACATCAAATAATTATACCAGTCTTAAAGAGTTGATTTAGAACTAATATTAATTATACTACCCAGGCTAAAGGTGATACCCATCTTCCCATAAGCCTTTACCTGAATATTTTTATAATTCCCCTGAAGAATAGAAAGAATGAATAATTGAATTTCAAGTCACCATTTATGAATCGTTTGAACCTTGAGAATCAGCTGCAAAACATGAATTTTATGGTGAGTTTTTATTGTATAGAAAGGCGTGCAGCCAGGATATGTCCTACCCGGAAGAAGTGAGACCGGGTCTCAGCACCAACCTGGTGAAAACACGAAACGACATCTGGTTTGGATTTTGAGAGTTTTTTCTGTGAGAATGTCAGATACCCACTAGAAAAGGTCTGGGAACAAATTATCTTGTCTGGCTCAAATTAAAAGATTTCCTCTGGATATTTTATTTTGTCAGTCTTGGTGTAGTCTTGGGTTAGGCAGGTAGAGTATTGCTCTAGAGTACTAACAAGCAAGTGTTAGGAAAGTCAGCTAGTGAAAGTCAGAGTTGGCATTTGAACGTGGGCTAAACACTGCCTCGGTCTCTTAACAGCAGGTCTTCATTTCTTGATAGTACGCGGAGATGATCTTCCAATTGTGGGCATTTAGGGTGCTCGTCTAAAGTTCTGTTCCTCATGAGAGATTATCAATCATTCCACAATGAACATTGCCAGGCCTACATATGGTACAATGCTTATATCATATATAGAATATCAAAAATGTAAAAAATACCTTATTATCATTTATACATGCAAACTGAGAACAAATCAACGATATGAATGATTCTGAGTTTCTAAAATTTAATCAAATTAATTTCTAGAAATATGGATCTTCGTTCATGTTTCTACCAGCAATATGTGGGAGACTTGTGTTTGAGAACTATACCAAGTTTATTTATTTACATTTCTCACTATAATGTTGCTTGCACTGTTTACCTTTCCTCTGAAGGGTTATTGCAGTTCCTTCACGTAGAAGTCTTTTTCAATTAA
This sequence comes from Ctenodactylus gundi, assembly GCA_004027205.1. Lineage (NCBI taxonomy): Eukaryota > Metazoa > Chordata > Mammalia > Rodentia > Ctenodactylidae > Ctenodactylus > Ctenodactylus gundi. The sequence continues at coordinate 221,950 of PVKB01002797.1, forward strand.
TACTGCAATATATCATTTTTGTAAATTAGGGCAATGCAACTTTCAATGACCATTAGAAAGAGATTTTCTAAAATGAATTTCTACAGGAGAAACAATGACAAAAATACTTACAATCATGTTTAGGGACATTCTAATAGCAAGATATGGGAAACTAGATTAAGCTAGAAAAATTTAATCATCAGACTTTTAGAAAAGTTGCAACAGCAGGGGGAAAAGCTACAAGTCTTGAACAAATGATTTAAGATCAAAAAGCAACACAATTGAGCTGATAGAATTTTTGGGAAACAGTTTGGTAGATGAGAGAGATCATACACAAATACAATTGATAAAATGGCAATTTGGTTTTACTCAATTTATGATTTAATCTGTAAAGAACACTCCTCTTGGAATAAGCAAAGAGCATGCAAGTAAATGTTTAAATCTATATACAAAATAAAAAACAATAGCCGAGTTCAGTCTTCAGAACTGTGTCATATCTCTTCAGTCACTCAGCATACAAATCACATTCAGTTAGAAAGCAAGTCTCGAACTAAAGCCCTGAGTTAATCTAACTAGATAATTTAAAGTAAGATTTTTTTTTCAGTATGGAAAAGGTATTTGAAGGTATTCAAGAGCGACTATTTTTTTATGAACTTTGTAGAGGACTTAAAAGAGCATGTTGTTAATAGTTAACAAGTCTTGGAAAAATCTATCAGCCACGAATGTGGTGAAATTTGCTCCAACGTGCGATAAGATCTTTTTCTACAGGTATAATCCTTTGCCGTCTCAAGTCACAGTAAACAAATCCTGTTGGGTGTGCTCATCGAACCAACCAAGCTGAATCAATCAAAGCCACACATTGCCTTGGCAAATATCAAGGAACACAGAGTGTGCGAGAAAATGCATCTCAAGAGCCCTGTTTGTGCAGGTCTGGCCTTTCCGCGGCCTTGCCACGCTCAGAGCACTTGCTGGAGAGGCTTGGCTTAATGCACTGCCTAACGGTTCTGCTTCTCCAGCCTGACACACGCCATTACTGTGCATATGTCATGCTGCTTGTGCACAGGCCACGAGGCGGAATTGAAGAAAGAGTCACATCCTCAACCCAAACAAACTTAGAAAATTAATGTTGCCAGGGGAAGAATGGCGTGCTGAATCTCCATAAACGACTTATTACCTGTGCCAAAAAGGAGGTCAAAAAGACAATGGAAAGGTGTGTGTGTGGTGGTGGGGGGGGTCATTTAGAATTGAATAGTTTCATGGAAAGAGATACTGTTTCCATTCAAAATTGTATCCATAGCAATATATGAAAAATCAAAAGTATGTCTGTGCATTATTAGTGATTCGTTCAATCCTCTGCATAGTGTTGATTTGCAGAATTGAAGGTAATTCTGTGTAAGGTGAGGTACAAGCAGAGAGCATAGATAGCCCCACATTTCAGTGAGTTTGGAAGCTAGCAGCGGAACAAGATGTGTGCTTAACATTAATAATGCAAGAAACAGACCATGGTGCGAGAATATGTTACAGCAGAAAAGAGCGAGCAATTTGAGCTTGGGGTTGGGTAGCTGAAGAACATGGGGTAGTTTCTTCTACTAACACGAAAATGCCTTGTTGATAGTTTGCTTGTCGACTTTCTGCCCCATGCCTGCTTTCCAAAGAAAGCTACAAGTATTCACACAGCACAGCTTACAGAGCAACCCAAGATAGGTTAAGAGTCCTAAGAATGGAACCATCTCTCATAATTACCTGCTTGGTCTTCATGGAAGCAGGCATTCCAGCCAGTACGTCTAATTACGAGGTAGAAATGTGTAAGTGCTCCTAACTACAGAGAAATACTTATGCATGTACTATTGTCTTGTTTTTCAAAAAAAAAAAAAAAATGAACACAGGTTAAAAAAGAAAAATAGCTGGTACTGGGCTATCTTGTGCTCCCCAAATGGGAGTTTTATATGTCTTTCAAACCTTTTTTTTTTTTGGCTCAAATGTATTTTTTTTTCAATTTTATGGTTTCCAAATAGATAAATACCCAGTCATTTAATGGTGTTGAATCAATGTGTTGTATGCAAATTCCTAGTGCTCTTGGGGTCATTGAGAATGTTCTGCTTGGTGTTAATTGAAGAAGGTTTGAAGCTACAGATATGCTTAATAGGGTCTTAACACCAGGCATGTTTTTAATGCCCCAGTTAATACATGAGTCCACTTTAAACTTGTTTACCTTTTAGATCTTGAAACAATTAAATGAATATCATTATAGAGAAAGATTTGAGAAATTTGCATTAAAGGAAATTTGTTGCTTGGTATTTTATTGATCATTATTTAAATTTAAATTCTGTACTTATCAATATTAAATTGCTTTTCCTGTATAACTAAAGCCCTTTTAAAGAGAGTTGTGGAGGTGTTAATAGTATATTCATTCATACTTGTGATTATTATTACTTACAAGAATTTTTGTATTCATTTGCCATTCTTCACAATTTATGCTTCCATGGTTATCTTAATTTGACAGGAAGGATGAAATAGTACAAAGAATTATTAAATTCAGCTAGCAGAGTTTGGCTTAAGTTTAGAAAACAGAAAATTCATTGGATGAAGGCAGTTCCCAACATTTTTGGACATAATTAGTCTAAGATTAAAAGATTTTTCCTGTTTTACTATGGAAAATTAGCAATGATTTAATCAAATTCGTGTCACCAAGCTTGCAGGATATCATAAAGTTTCAGAAAGCCAAACTCTGAGTTAACTTTATAGATGTAGATGTTCAGACATTAAAGCACCAGACAGGACAGGATTATAGCACATTAGGCACATTTTTAATTCACTCTAATAATCTGGAGTAGAAGAGGTATACAATTTTTATTGCATACTGATATCTCCTCAGATATTATTAATATGTCTAATGATGGCTAACATAGAAGATAGGCACTACTGATTCCATTTTACAGATCTAGAAACAAGCTATGGAGGAGATGTAGCAGATTCATGCTTGGAACACGGAATTTAGAGCTAGGCATTTGTGTTTACTAAGCCCAAAGTCAAAATTAAAAGGAAAATTGTGAAGGCAACTATTGATTTAAAAATTGAGATAAAAATACTCAATTGACTTTGTGTCTTTGATACTTCAACATAGAAAGCATTATTGGACTCAGTAAACTGTAGCATTCGTGTGTATTACCAAAGAGCCAGAATACAGATTTTTATGAGTTCCAATTTCCCCAATTCAGTAAAGTGTGGCTAAGGGTTTTAAGTGGTTTTAGAATAATATGATTGAGAAACACCATCTTAGTATGTTTTTTCTCTAAAAATGAAGCCAAACCCATTGATCCCCCCAGGCAATCCTGCATTGTGTCATTGACCCCCTATGGTCCTGGAGCACTTCAGAAGTTTTCTTTTCTTCCTAAGGGAAAAAAAATTACATTCATCAATAATGTGTCCATGTAGAAGTTCTACTTTCTTCTCCCTTCCGTTCACTGTAAACTAGTCACTATATGACTCCTGAGTTTACAATTCTAGTGAAACTCCCCGGTTGTATTAGGTAGGATTCTCAAGGAAAAAAGAAGAGAGAATACATATATAAGGGCACTTATTAGGCCAGTTTACAGAAACAGAGGTAAAAGAGTCCCAAGTGGCTGTTCTGCATAGGCGACCAAGGGAATCCCCGGCTGCCCTGAGGAAGCAACGGAGGCTTACAAAAAAAGGGGGATGGAGGACGCAACTCCAATCCGAGGTGGGAGGTCAGTTCTCTTTGGATGTGTCATCTCCACAAGTGTCGAGTGGGAACTAAATGCTCTTCTAAAGGGGCTGGGTGGGAGGGTGTGCTCAGAGGACCTCATTTGGATCCCAGAATTCCCAGCCTCCAAACTGCACAAAGTTAATTCATGTTTTTATAAGTAAATTGTCGAGTCTCGGGTAGTCTCTGATGGCTGCATAACAATAAAGAAAGAGACCCTCTTTGTACGTTTAAAGAGTAGCATATTTAGGGACTGGGCGAATGACACAACTGTTCAAGTGCTTGCCTTGCAAGCACAAGGCCCTGAGTTCAATTCCCGGCACCATATAAAGCTGGGCGAGGTGACATAAGTCTGTAAGCTCCACACTCAGTAGGCTGAGGTAGGAGGACTGAGTTGAGGACTAGCCTGGGCTACAGAGTGAGACCGTGTCTCAGGAAAAAAAAAAGTAGCATTGTTATGCTGATTGTTTTTCTTTAAGTAGTCAGTCAGATCTCATGGGTAAGACTCAACTATTCTAAATCTTTTAAGTATTTCTTTTACTATTTGCTCAGCTAATTGCTGCTGGCTACCTCAAAGTTCTAGCGCTCATGAGTGTACGTGAAATCCTCCATATTGTAGGGTAACAAAAACAAGACTTGTGGTCAGAAGGATACGGATTTTATTCAGATGTCCTCAAAAGCTTTACCACGCAAACTGAGAGCAGTATCCCAGCTTTACTGAATTGCACTAATATTACTTGAATTAGGAAGAATAGAGTCATGATTCACAGAGATATTGTAAGGAATAGAGATAGAAATGAATATAAAATATATCAATTGGCAATCACATAGCACTCATCAGGTCGTGGTTTGTGAGTAAAAAGAAAGATCATGCCTAGACGTTAGCTAGGGCACTGGAAAAACAAACTATATCAAACAGATGTGAGTCTTTTCACTGATGTTTGAACTACACTATAGGGTATCATAATCAGCTAATGTCTCTGGAAATGCAAATAACATCATTGGGAGAATTAGCAATATTTTGTGACCTACTTCTCCATCGATGCGCCACACATCTGACTTGTTCCGTGTTATTAGGTGGTTAATAAACATTTTTGTACTTTTATTTTCTCGTATATAGAATGCAACAGGTAGTCACGTTGTGGTGAAAGTTTAACTGTGTATTCGTGTAGGATGGTATCATACCTTAGACATATCATGTGTGGCGTAATCCCAGTTGTCATACTGGCATGTTGGGCTCCTTGTCATAGACCTCCATGCGCTGCTATATGGTCATTAATTCTCACTGGCTTTCCATTGGAAAGTACCTTTGTCTTTATTTAACAAGATGAGAAATTGAGGCACAGAGAGGTTGAATGTTTTTATCGCAAACTGTAACAAGTATTCAGAGTTGGAATCTGAACCTCAGTCTGCATTATTCAGAGCCTGTGCGGTTAAAGAAACTGACATTGTACGACTAATACTGTCCACAAGCTTTCAAAGCAATATTTTGTTGTGTTCTTTAACACACAAACTCACTCACACTCACACATGCACGCATGCACATACATACCACATTTTTGAGGCTTCGGAAAGAGTTCTCCAAGAATACCATATCTCCAATTATTCTCCCAGAAAACACATACCCACAAATCATGAGCTCACTGCTACTGTGATTCCATGTTGTAGACAAGATCAGACATTAGAAAGTTAAGAAACTCCACTGCACTAGTTGTAATGAAAACATAGGTGAATTGCTATCTTCTAATTATCACTGATCTCTCTTCTAACCGTTTTCATCCATGTCATGCTGTGATAAAGATTCCAAAGAATGTGACACACCTGGCAGAGAGAAGAAACCGGATACTTGGAAATTGTGCACCTTGTTAAAAATAAAACATCCCTGACGTGGCAGAATGGAGAACTAAACACAGTCACCTATTCTCATGTCCTTGCTTTGAAGCTTTGCTGTCCTGGTCCCTGTTTCAGGACATGAATGAGTGTTCAGTTGAGATTAAGAACGCTGCAGAGCTAGCCCATACACAAACTGATCTTGTCTGAGAAACCTCAGGAACAGGTATTAACTTTCAGCATCTTGGGTTATAAAATAATTTCAATGTGGTCCCCTTAGAAAGTCTGTTTTAAAACAAACGCTGTTCCTGTTAATGCACCTTTCAAGAAGGGACAATTGTCTATAGCCTGACAAGTATTTAAATGGATTAACTTGCTAGGTGAAGTTATTTTCTAATGTCAGGGTGTCTTGGAGGAAGAAATGAGGTAGAAAATGACAATGCCTAACCCTTTCATAATGGCTGTCACAGTGATAGGAGATCTCATGCGAAATCAACATTTCAATTATTTGGGTTTAGAGATTAAGAAAAATAGTTCATTACAAAACAAATGTGATAAATATGACATGACTTCATGGTTACAGGACAGAAAAATGATTAAAATATCTATGCATACCAGGATGATTTTTCTTTTAGAAGACGGTGCTACTTAAATTTGACAGATGCTGACACCGAAAAGTCTAGTTGCAATCCCGAGAGATTTAGTGAGACCATTAATTCTATATTTCATGTTTCCTGATTGACTTACTCATTATTTAAATTTCATTAGCTCCCCTAAGTTAAAAGGAACACACTGATGGGATTTCATTAGTTAAAATGCTGTGGTGGTCGTCTTTAAATGTCTCCTTTCTTCTTGCACTCAAGTGAAGTAGTTGTTCAGATAAACATCAAAATAGTAAATTGCATCCCCTCTTTTAGAAAGCCTTTTCTGTAACTTTTCTGTGTCCCTTTCCTCAATATCCATTAAATCAAGTCTACTTTCTTTAAAGTCAGAGCCCACTAAAAGCTCTCAGGGGAGGATCTGCTTGTAAAATGAATGAAACTATTTATTACTTTCAAGTGTAAGTACAAAGAGGATTGAGAGAAGGCTCTAAATGAAGAGTGAAAAGTCAACATGCACCAGCTAAGAGCTCATCTTCACATTAGCAAAAGGACTTTATGTTCTTTTGGAAAAATGGGAACAGAAGGGGGATCAGGTGTAATGAACCATCTGCCTCCAACTTGGCTCTAACATAATTCCAAGGCGATCTCGGAAAATCAATAAAAGACACTTCTATGTGCACTTACACATTATTTTGAGCTAAGTAAACAAACCTAAAGGCAAAAAAGTTAAAGTGTAAGTCAAAACAGATTGAGATGTCATTTATGAAGCAAATTTGATGCATTCTTTGCAGAAATTATATGGAAATTACATGTAAAGGACAACTTTAAACACTTTCTAGGAGGAGCTGAGCAAGCAGGTCACTTTGAGTGTGTGAGCCTGTAGGCCGAATCCACATGCCCATGTCTTATAAAGTGGGAGAGAAAAGTTCTGTGTTCCGCGTTAAGACTTGCTGAGACTAGTCTTATCACGCAGCCCTAATGTGACCAAGCTACCGCTATGGCAGCCATTTCCCACGTTACAGATGTGACAGTTGATATCATTGAAATCCCAGATCATTCAAAAGAAGACTATTATTTTATATCTGATATGATTAATATAAGCTTAATTTTTATTCATTAACAATTATTCTAAATGCAACTATAATAGGGAAGAAAGAAGATCTATCTCAACAAAGTAATAATTAAAAATTGAAATTATAATGGTCATTCAAACATGTTTTGAAGTTATTTTAGAAGCACTTTGCCTTACGATTAGTCAATTTATTTTATATTAAATCAACTATCATTTTCCAACGTTTTTAATGCAATGATTTGATGGCCAGTAACAACACAGTTCATTCACTAGATTAACTACTCCTTACTTTGTTCACATTTACCCTGTGTTGTTATTCACAATCTTGAACACCTGCCAAGTCTGAAGATTTTTCTCTTCTAGTCTTCAGTATCGTAGTGAACAAATGGAAATTCTCTCTTTGGTTCATAACTTCTTCCTCTTACTTAACCCTGTGGCTATGGAGATTTTAATTCTAGAGAGAATTTATTTGTTCAGTAGCTAGGGCATTATTTATAGCCTTTCACTTGCAGTTCAAAAGGTGAAATACTCCTTTTGAGATAGACCCAGTGATAAGGCTACTTTTTGATAAGATTGATCAGAATGATCACAACAGAACTGATCTAAAATGGAAAAGTGAAGTATCTTGGTTAATCATTTGTTAGTTTTTTTATTTTCATATTAATAGGTATCTTTGAAAAAGCTAATAAAGTGATATTTGGTAAAGAAATCAACATTTTAGGTCAGTGAGAAGGAAACTAGTTGTAACTCAAATTATTCCAGGAGATTCAAAAAATTTTCCTAAGTGACAAAGGCTTGTTTAATTAAGTCTTCACTAAGCACTTCTGATTTCCTTGGTTACAGGAATATTGATTTGCAACTAAACTTAACACCTAGCACACATATAATAGGGGTTCTGTGCTAAAAAAAAGTCTAAGACTGCGATCAGATACTTCTATTATTTATTATTCAAATTATTACCTCATAAGTACTAGTAAGTATTAAAGTAAATATTATTTAAAATAGCTATTGAGATTGATATTGCTAAAAACCCTTTGAAATAAAATTTAAAGTGATTCTTACCAAATTTTTTTGAAAAATTTTCTCTATCCTAATACAGAACTTGGGCTAGTCTAGTTTTTTGTAGGTAACTAAGTCACAACTGCCCAGATGGGGCTTCTCAAGGGGCCTCGTGGTTAAAGCAACTTCCTGTCTTTAACTGTAGATAAAATAAACTGCTCATTGGCATTCAGTGCTTTATTTGTGAATGAATAACTCAAGTCACTGGTACGATTTCATTGGTGCCTTTACCCCTTAGTTGTAAGACTTGGCGCTGCTTCAGGAAAGGACTCGCACATGAACACAACCCTGGTCTCACTCTAGCAGCACCAGTGCTTGCTACATGTAGACTACAGAGCTTTCTTGAGTTAGTAGATGGAGCTATACATACCTGGCTTTATAGATTTATGAATGACTGTATGAGTGAATAAACACATAAAGTTCACTCGGATTTAACCAGAAAGGAGAAATTGTAATGATGCTTTAAGACTGGTTGTCCAAAGGCCTGTTTTAGTTCAATACAAACAGATTTGAAATTCAATTTTAACCTCAATGATAGTTTGTATTTTTGTTTATGCTTCTCTTGAAAGATCAGATGAAATTGTTGGCTTATCCATCAATCACATTTTATTTTGGACGGTGTGAGTTGTCAATCCTGATTTTTTTTTAAATATCATTTTTGGCTCCGATGAATGAAATAAAGGCATTCAAATGCCAAAAATAATTGCTAGCTGAATGAAGGAAACTTCACGGTTTTGATTTCTGTGGAACCTCAATTAATTAGATTTTTAGCTCACCTATTGGTCAAATAATTTGCAACAATTCTTTACACACAAGACCATGAAAATGCAATAAACTTGTACAGCATATTCATTTGTCACTGGATAAAATAAAAGATTACTGGAAAGAATATTTTTATGTGTTAGGTTAAAATAATACTTATCAAAGGCCATGGTCAAAAGACACATGTGTTATGAGGGAGAAAAATGCTAACAATCATGACCAATATAAAATACATCTGTTTATCACTTTCCAATCTCATAGCAGAGTCCCTGTTTGAAACTCAGACTAGCTGATTTTTGTAGTGTGTGTGAATTTCAGTATATGGGTAAGACAGATAAGCCTTAAGAATTACTTGGTGTTCAGAACCTCATTAAATTTCTGGACTCTGAGAGGCAGATGCACTGCAGTAGCCTTCAAAATCTTTACCAGCAGGACAGTGCGATTTACTGGTATATAGGACAAGCGTGGCTAAGACTTCTTGTACATATGCTATTGGAGAGGATTGTTCATAAGGAAGAGGGGTACAGGACTACTATGAGAAGTTAATAAAAAAGGAATGCACCTCCCATAAAGACATTTCTTTCTTTTCTTTCTTTAGTTCTTTTTTTTTTTATGGACAAGGCACAGGTAACATAGAAAAACAAGACTCTTGCACATATTAAACTGATTATCCTCAACAGGTATAGCCTAAATTCAGTTAATAGAAATAGAGCAGACTTTAAGCATCTTCAGGACTAACTTATATATGACATACGGTAGCATTTAAAATATTTATGCCTTCTTGATTATTCATATTCATTTTGAGTTGGATCCATATAATTTGTGCTATTCACCTGATTTGCTGTGGGATTCTACTTGCCATAACATTGATGCTTTCCATGAAGTAGAGATAATCATATTTAGCAAATGATTGTATTAAAAATCTATAAGGATTTGTTTTCATCTTTGAGCAGGTATTATTTATTGATTTATTTTTATTTTCAACATGGGCTTTTATAAATATGATTGTCACTGACAAACTTTTTCTCAGGAGACCCAGTCTGAGCTGCAGTAGTACTCCTTAGCTCGGATCCAGGAGGCTGATGAACTTGATTTCAACCAATATTTTTTGAATATGCTGACTTCTCTTTCCTAAAGATGAACTCTAGATGACGTTTGCTTGCTTATTTTCTCCTGAACAAGGGCCTAAGCCTGCCTCATTAGAGGAATCAGCTTGCCTAAAACACTATCCCTATTTTTTTTTCTTTTCCCCCTCAGTCTCATCCTCTTTTTGTCATGAAGGCATCATTCATTTGCCTTTTCTTTCTTTTCTGAGAACATGTTTCAATAAATTGGTCACACTGACCTCGGCTTGCGGTTTCCCTGTCTCAGCTCGTCAGATTACTCTGCCCAGTTCTTTCAGTGGCTTTTGAATAAAATAGCTCTCATGTAAAAAAAACAAAGGAGTATGGAAAGCCACGTCACTTGCATATTATTTGTCATCAATTTTTCAACACTAAAAGCATATAAACATCGCAGAAACCCTTGCTTTTTCTTCTTTGAGTTTTTTCTTTGTAAAATACCTAGAAGGCAGCACTGTTCTGAATTCATGTCAGCACTCATTCCTAAGTTCCAGCCGCCTTTTTCCCTGCTGCATTGGGCATTAAGATACAAGCCCAGAACACTTGCCGCACATGAATTATTACAGCTGCCAGGATAGCTGTGGGTCGACAGTCTTCATCTGTGGTCCCATGAAGGGATTTCAAGAGGAAATGTGGTCACATTGATCAGACCACAGGAACGAGAGGCATTGAAAGGTCTGGTTGCTCCCACTGAATGAAGAACAACTTTGAAGTGTTACATCTTTTAATTCCATATTACATCTTTTAATTCCAGAGGTTCTTTATGAGTACAAATGGTCACTGAGGTGGCCTCAGAGATAAGCATTTCATTGGCCCAACCCTACTTTTGTCCTCTTCAAAATTGCCAATTTCAGTGTAACTCCTTAACTGCCTAATTTGCAATGTCACAGTCTGCTCAAGATGCTACAGTAGAATGCCGTTGACTGGTTCGCTTACACGACGGGTATTTCTTAGTTCTGGAGGCTGGGGAGACCAAAGTCAAGGTGCTGGCTGACTCATTTTCTGCCGTGTCCCACTTTCTGACTCATAAGCCGCCTTTTTTTATTTCTTGCTGTATCATGACAGGCTGGAGAGTGACCATCGTGTCATATTTCTTCTTAGAAATGCATGAGCCCATTGAGATAATTTTACCATCATGGCATAATTATTTCCTTAAAGCCTGCCTCCAGGTACCATCATGCTGATGATACAGGTTAACAGCCAATTTAGGGAGAGTACACGAACACTCAGTTCACAGCCTATTCCAAATTGTCACCTCACCTCCTACCCAGATTGCTGGGTCATTCAGCTTGCAATACGTGATGACTATTGTGTTAGATAGTCCACTCATTCAAGGTAGAGGGAACCCAAGGGCATGTGTTAGACATTACCACCTTGTGCCTGTCCCTTAGGACCTCGGTCAGCTGGGCTTCCATTTCTGCTAGTTGACTACTGTTATGGTTTGCACATTAAAACATGTAAGTCCATTTGTGTATATATGTGTTTGACTTACAGGGATCTTTTATCTGTAAGTATATTTATCTCTTCATTTTTGTCTATCTGTATTATTCACCATTGTCCTAGTTACCTTTTTGTTACTGTGACTCAATACCCAACATCCACAAATTTAGGGGAGGAAAGGTTTATTTTCACTCACAGTTTCAGAAGTTCACAGTCCATTCGGTGGCGTCCAGCAACATAGGGAGCACAGGGCAGAGGCAGAGGTGCCGGCAGCTCCTACACATGACAGGAAGCCAAGTCAAGTCAAGGTGATTCTAGTACTGTGGAATTTTCAGAATGGGAAAACGTTCCACTACACTTATTTTTAGCTTTGAACATCTTTGCACAAACAGAGGAGTCAATATGCAGCAGATAACTCTAGAATCATAAATTAGATTTTTTTCTTTATGTCTGTGTGCAACAGTGCATGCTTGCAATTCCACCTACTCAGAAAGAAGAACAGGATTGCAAGTTCAAGGCAGGCTGTGCACCGGAACAAAAGTCTACCTCAGATGACAAGGTGTGTGGATGTAGTTCACTGGTAGCGCACTTGCTTAGCACGTGCCAAGCCCTCCGTTGGTCTCCAGTAATGAAACAATGCAGTATTTTTGCATAAAAGTAAAATTAGTTCAAAATTGCTTGTTGCTAGGTTTAAGATTTGCAAATAAATAGAACCTGAGATTTCTTTTTTTTCTACATTTTACAGACAAAGTTAATGTGTTTAGAAGTCTTTCAATACTGATCTCTTTAACTAAATTTAACTAAATTAACTAAAGTAAGTGTAAAATCAAGTTCAACTTTTGTTTAAAAGAAAAATTTGGATTATAAATAGTTGCCAGATTTTTTCCCTCATTTTATTGATATGTGTAAGTGCAAGACTTAAGGTTTACAATGAAGTTGAGCCTTTTGTGCAAGTTGCCAGATTTTATAAAGGATATTTAAACCAAGCTATTCTACCACTGCCTTTTGACTTAAGAAATCAGCATTAGAAGATGTGGCAACTTGGATCAATAATGGAAATTTATTAAGAGAGGACGCAATCCCAGGTCCTGCCCCTCACCAAGCAGCTGAACTCCAAGTAAAGACAAACAGTGCAGCTTGGGCGCAGCAAGGCCTAAAAGCACTCACATAAGACATCAATAGGAACATGGCCACGTTGCAGAGAAATGCATTGAACTCTGGGAAATGTAGTTCCAAATTACTTAAGTTGACAAGGAACATAATCAGCTTGCCCAATGGACTTTACTTCCTATATCTAGAAGGAGTATATTAGAATACACTTTTTGGTTTCTGAACTTGGACTGCAACGCACCCTATTGTGTCTCCTTGTTCTCAAGCCTTAAAACTTCAGCTCTTTGGACTTCTCAGCCTCTGTAACTGCATAGCCCATTACATAAATTTGGGAAAAATTATATGTGTAGAATATGTATCCATACTACAAACACACACACACACACACACACACACACACACACACACCCCTCCCATTGTCTCATTGATTTTTTTTTTATTTCCTGAAGAATCTTAACTAACATAAGCAAATGACAGATTGATGTTCACCCTTTCCCAGGCCAAGGAACCCCTGACGTTACCTCCATGAATCAGGCTTTTCTGAGGTAATTTCAATGCAAGGTAACCTATAAGAAAAACAGAAGTGGGGATCAGAGTGCAAGCCTGTGATCTCAGCGTTTGAAGGATGAGGTAGGGAGACCACACAAGTTCAAAGGCAGTCTGTACTACATAACAAGGCTGCATCCTAAAACACAGAAAAATAATGTTCTGAGAATATTTAAAAATGTCTTCTTTCCTAATTCCCAGTTTGAGAGTATGAGGGGTATTCTATTGATTCCTACTTTGTTGGAAGTTTTTGTAAGGACTAGTTATTGAGTTTTGCTCAATTCTATATCTATTCTACTAATTATATGTAGTCCATTTCATTGAAGGATTTGTAATGTGAAGCCAACCACATGAATATTCTACTTGATTAAGTCACTTATTTCAGAGCCATTGCATGGTATTTGTTAAATACATTGGTGGACTCTTGGAAAGTTACCCAGAAGCGTTATTTCTGGCTCAAGCAAAATGCCTCTTTTCAGTTTTGTTTTGTTTTGTTTTGTTTTTTTTTGGGGGGGGGCGGGGAGGGGGGAGTTTCATCCTGCTTCAGTCCACCAGCAGGCTTCTCTTGACAGTTGATACTAAAACAAGAAAAGAAAGACTATTTTAAAGACAGAATTACTAATCAAAATGGAAGACAAACTCAAAGATTGAGTAAGTTTTTGTCCTGTCCACATTGTAAAAATGAAGAAAGCATAAATTATGAACTGGCCATGTCACCATCCAAACAGTGATAGAATGATCTTTCTCATATTTTGGAGATTAAAGCTGTTGCCCCCAATCTCAGTAATCTGGAGTTCTTGGGACTGGGGCAGAAGAATTTCAAAGCAAAGGCCAGAGGCGCCCTTGGAACCTGGTCTCTCACTGGTCAGTGCTGCCTGTGTCTCGGCTCGCTGCTACACTTCTTGGTTATGTGGGTGGATCCCCACACATCAAGCTCAGCGCCCAGCCCAGCAGTGAGGTTAGAATTGCTTCCTACATTTCAAAGGATGCTTAAAGAACTGCCCTGGTGGGAAGCTGGGGCACAGCCCCCAGGATGCCTCAGAGAACTACCAGATGGAACTCAGGGCAGAATCCCCACAGCTCCTTAGAGAACCAGTGTGGATGGAAGCCAGATCGGGGTATAGCTCACATCTGCTCTAGACACAGAGCCGTGGCATTGGTCTGTCACAGGAGGCTAGCCAAAGGTGTGGAACTAGCGCCATTGCCCTGAGCATGACTCTACGGGTCAGAGATGGCACTGCCGGGCCCCTGAGCCTGGAGCGCAGAATCTCAAATCAAAAACAAGGCTTTTTTTTTTGTCTTAATGCTTGGCCTTGAGACCTGTCCCTTTCTCCTTTCCTATTATTTTTGCATAATATTTACTCTATGCCTGCCCCTCCACTGTATTGTGGAAGCACACGATGCATCTTCCTTTGCAGGTTCATAGATGGAGGCTAATTGGCCATAAGACCCCGTTTCATACCAATATATGATATGCATTGTATTTAGATGGGACTGTAATTTTCAAGTGACACGTGAGTGGAAAAAAAAAACCTTTATAGAGTTCTTGGGAAAGAAATGGGCAGATTTTTCTGATGAGGTCATGAGTGGGGAAAATACAATGTTGTGGCCTAAGTATTGTCCCTTGCTCCCCAATCCTAACGTTGAGATCCCCACCCACATGCGATACTAGACGTGGAGGCTTTGGGGAGGTGATTAGGCCGTGAAAACAGAGCTCTTATCAATAAAATAACTGTCTTTTCACACAAAAAAAGAGTCCTGGCAGCTGCCTTGTCTTCGTTGTGAGCACACAGTGAGATTGCACCATCTATGACCAAGGAAATGGGCCTTTGCCCAATGCCAATTCTGCTGGCGCCTTGACCTTAGCCATTCTAATCATCTGCACTATGAGAAGTAAATTTGTTTGTTTACAAGCCTTGGACTATGGCCTTTTGTCGTAGCAGTCCAAATGGATTAGGACACAACCCCTGAACACACTGAGCCCTCCTCAGTTACCTCTGGCCTCTTAAGTTATTTTGCTTCATAGCACTTATTAATAACAACATTATATATTTGTATGCTGAATAAAAATCCCATCTACTTCAGAGAAAATATTAATTGTCTCTTTCCATCAAGAGATTATTTTGTATTCTGTCCAAAGTTGCATTCCTAAAGCCCAGGGCAATTCTTGGCAAACACTATTCACTCGCACAAGTACTTGTATAATGAATAAATGAATCAACACATGCAAAAATGAAGAAAACAAGTCTCTGAGATTTTCGAATGGAAATCATGGCACTAATTGGATTTCTCAAAACCGTAGAACTTCATTTTCTCTAGATACTTTGTGAAATGACTTTATACAAGGAGACCGCATGGTACTAATTTTAGTGTTTGAATGATATTTATAAAAAAGCAATAGCAAAATTAAGCAAAGATATTTTTTCATTGGATTGATTATATATTCATCATCTTTTCTTTTATCAAAGAGAAATCTTTCTATTTAATGTTTCATTTATTTTTCAAATTGACAACGTAATATATTACCTTGATCTTCTTTGAACAATCTCTGAGTGATGGTATTTTTGCTTCTTAAATGTCCTGTAGAATTAAATAGGGAAACATCACACACACACACACACACACACACACACACACACACACATACACCCCATTTGTCCTCCTTCCCCTTCAAATGAAACCATGGTATAATTTCTGGTCTATTGAATGATCTGACTTCACCTGGATACTGCAGTGGAGTTTGCTATCTTGTGCTGTTCAAGGGTACTGACCTTGGCTTCTTGGTAGCTGAGTCCTTATTGCTCTAGGGATTATGCCCTCATTTTCATAATGCATGCCCCTTGGAGCAGAGAGAGTGACACGTCTTTTGTCCCCAGAATCCCAGAGATGAGCTTCTGCCATTTCTCCTCCACATCATGACAGTCTAGGTGCTTGGCCTGCAGGAACCACTCAACGCTAATTTGTTTAGTCCAGTTTTTACCTAACTAAGGAAGTGGAGAAAAGTAATGGAATTGGTAGCAAATAGTAATTAGCAGCATTTACATGTTGCTAAACTTCTGAATATATTTAATAAGTTTCTGTCACATGGTTCCATTTCATTAGTTAAATTTAACAATGGTGGCCATACATTATTACATAAATATTCCTATTAATTTATTTCCTTTTCTAAAAGTTTGTTTTTCACATATCCTTTGAAGACTTACTATTGTAAAACTCTTTTTAAAAACTTCTATTTTATGCATTTGAATATACTGTATAGTGTGTTTTATACACTTCCCAAAGTAAAGCCTGCTTAGACAAGATCCTTGTGTAAAACAATAGAAATTTTGCTTCAAAGAGCAGTGCTGTTATAACACTTTACTATATTTTACAATGTGGCAGAAACTAAAGTGATATTTTAATATAAAGAAAGTAAATATTTGTCTAAGTGTTATTATTCATAAAAGTTTCATCAGATATATTAGAAAAGCAATTACACTATTAACCTATTAAATGAATGAAACTTGATGAATATACAATGTATTTATAAGCTTCATAGTTTAAAAATTGAAGTGATGTTACTCGGGGTATGAAATATTATACCTGTGTTGGGAAAATTCTACTTGACTACACTTCCATTAAAACAAGGTTATAAGAATTTCTTCAAGATAACTCAAAATGAATATTTCAGAGTAAATCTTCGTGTGGTTTGAACTTTTGAAATAAGACATAGGAAGAAGCTTTCAATCTATCAGACGCAATATTATTTTGTTGATAATGACTTTCTTCATTCTTTCTATTTACTCATCTACCCAGAGTGCTTTGCTACTTTTGTAGCTAAGAAAACAAAATGGAATCCACACTGAAATGATTCTATGAGCCTTGGCAGCCTACTTGCTGAAGTCACAAAATTCCATTCAACGTATTGAATTGCCATTTTCCATTTCTGCTTTTCCCTGATTTTATATTTAGCACAGACATTTATATTTAGCATAAAAGTATATTCGTTTGACTTACTATGAATACTAAATCTCTTCTAATATGTCCTATTAAACTCAGTTGATGCAAAAACTAATGATTTTCTGCTCATTTCTAGAGGAATACGCACATGCCACAATTTGTATGAAATGCCTATATGGTATTCATTTCTATTGCCAGCTCTAGACACAAAAATTTTGCCAAATTTTTGAGACTCTCACACAGGTTTCCCACGCATCTCAGAAATCGGGGCAGAGAGTGGGTCATGCCTACTGCTGTCCACGACTGAACGCATTCTCTTATGCCGGATCATGTATGCACCCATCGCCTCCTCTGCTGAGTACCTCCTACAACACAGTGGCCAGTGTGGAAATCTCCCAGGAGCCCTGAGTGTGCCTTTTAGATGCCATCTGGGATGCAGCTGAAAAGTGGCTGGGCCCCTCTGTCAGTCCCACACGATGTTATGCC
Organism: Ctenodactylus gundi; assembly: GCA_004027205.1. Taxonomy (NCBI): domain Eukaryota; kingdom Metazoa; phylum Chordata; class Mammalia; order Rodentia; family Ctenodactylidae; genus Ctenodactylus; species Ctenodactylus gundi. Next base: position 239,620 of record PVKB01002797.1, read on the forward strand.
TCTGTTAATAACCGAGAATGTAGGCTAAGAAGAAGGATGGGTCCCTCTGATGTCATTGTCCTCGTTGTGTCCTCGGATGTGTGCCGAGCCCCCACCAGGCTTCCCCAGGCTGACCTGTGTTTACCTTCTGTCCCTGCCACTTCCCACTGGGTTATTGATGGTCTTTCTGCCCAGGGAGCCAGTGCTGCCTCTGCACTGTGTTAGGCTGACGCTGGGCAAACAGAGGCTTTCATTGTGCTGTAGGCAAAGGACGAGGTTGGCAGAACTGCCCTCTGAATCTCCCAACCAAACTTTTATGTTAAAGAAATTGGGGAGAGGTACAACCATCTTACAATCCATGCTTCTTATCCAGCTGATACCTGAAAACATTTCCCAGAGAACCAAAGGCCATTTCCTCGCTTTGATCAGGAGCTCATTCTGGGCAGTCTGAGAAGAGTGTCTTCAGATGTCCACCAAAACAACAAGCCTGGTAACAGAAGGAAAGTGAATGCGTAATTATGTCATTTGTCACCCCTGTCTTCCCTTAGATGGCAAATTATACCCATTTTTATCTAGATTTGGTCACAATTTATTCGACTTCTGTAAAACCATTTGCCATCTCTGTGTCTCATAGAAAAGAAATCACGGTAGAAATTCATTTGCTCTTCTAGATGTGCTTTCAAGTAAGAATGTCCATTTTTGTCACTTTCACTATTCTACATTCCTTCCTCAAAAGAAGTAGATTCCATGCTGGGTAACATTGGGCATATTTTCAAAATAGAGTTCTTCTGTTTTTTTTATCTTATGTAAAAGCTCTCACTGATGATAATAGTATTTGACTAGATGCATTAAAATCACAGTGCAAATATTAAAACAAAGCAAAAAAGAGAAATAAAATTTGAACTTACACATGGTATATCAAAGAACACTACTGAACATTGTTTATAACAATTTAATCATAAGTCCAAGTTTTCTTCCCAAACAACTCTGCCTTTGTATCCCCAGTACTTATTTTTTTTAAGTAATCACACTTAACTATACCAACTCTAGTTCCCTATTTGGCTTTAAAACTTGCAAATACAATGGAGACAATACCACACAATTCTGAATAGTTAAATTTAAAACTATTATTAAATATTTGGAGAAAGCTAATTTATTTTACCAATGATCCTACCTTCTTATAGGTGTTATTCCATATAAATCATTTATACATGTTTTTGGGGTCACACCATTAAAGTATTTTCAAACTGACAAGACAATAAACATGCCACATAATTAGTTCATTAAAATTCTTTTAAAATAATTTATGGAATAGTATCCATTAGTTTGAAATTTATGTTTCTATAATAAAAATTAATACAGATAATTTCTACAGACACAAAGTGAATTTATTCTCTTTTATATAAAATTGAATAGTCATGCCAGACACAATTCTAAGATTAAAAAATTGCTTTATTTGGTCACTGACTAGAATCCCTTACTTCAATTTGGGATTTTGTAATATGTTGTTAAAAATTGACATTGTTACATATGTAGTGGTCTTTGATGTGTGACTTCCATCCAGGAGCACTTCACCTGTTTGAGTGTTCATAACAGGAAACCGATGCTTTTCAATACACTCCTTTGCATTCAGTGACGACATAACTGGCTGAGACAGAATGAGGACACAGACATGATATCTTAAAGAAGTTGAAATCGCATAAACTCTCTGTGACATGAGTTATGGACATATTCTGAAAATATTTAAAGAGGGAAATAGATAAAATAGAATTCAGTGGGAAAATTATTTATTAAAAACAATGAATCAATAATGACATCTTTTGTTCCTAAAAGTTTTTATGCCAGATGACCACTTTTTACTAATATTTGATAGAGAAAGAATAACTATTTTAAACTAAAGCAGTACATTTTCTACTTATGCTGAATATATGCATTAAATATGTAAAATTACTCTTGTAAAATTAAATTAAGTTGCATATTTGTGAATCACATATATTAATGATACACGACATAAATGTATAGGCTTTAAAGTGAATTGTATGATATTTGTTGTTTGATTTAGATAAATCAGGATTTTATTTATCCATTTTAACATCACTGTTAATTAGATGTTCAACATGTGGTTGCTTTAAAAGGATATGAAAACATGCATAAATTATCATATATATAATATTGTAATATTATATTAATTGTCATAATTTTGGCGAGTAACTTTAAAATTATTTTAGCCACTTAATAGCTTTCAACATCTGGAATATCGGTATTCGTTATCAACCTAAATTTGAAACCTTAGCCTTCAAGAAGTTTCATTATCTTGCCAATCATTCCAGTATTCTAAATTCAATATTGTTTCAGAAAACTGAAGCTAGAATAAGGTACATAGCCAGTGAGACTTCAAGAGAAAATCACAATGTTCCAAACTAAACTCACAAGGTTGTAAAATAAGTTGCTTTCCCTTCAATTATCTAAATTACTAGGTAGAAATATATATTTTTAACAACTCTCTGGCCATTGCCTCTCTTTCCCAATTTCACTCTGTGCGATGTGATGGCTGTTCCCTTTCTTAGATGGGAATGAATGCAATTTTGTCACCTTAGTGAATTTTGATGGCTACTACTGGTACCATCTTGGAACTGTTAAATTTAATTTTGCCACTGAAAAGTCATTACTTTTTAAAAAAATACCTATGAAGGATAAATTTGCTTTTCATAATAAGCTCACAAGATAGTAATCTATACTTAATTCTGATTATGTAACTTAGAAATAATACATTTTTGTTTGTTCAATAAATTAAGTCCTTTGAACAGATTAAATTCAGTGAATATATTTCCCTCAAGCAATTCCTATTTGAAATTTATTTCATCTTTTACCCAGAACATTCTTCTAAAAAATCAAGTAATTAAAAATTACCTAAATATAAATGAATTTCAACAACTGATCTATCCTCCAAAACTATACAAAAATTATCCAATGTAAAGTATACATGGGCAATAATAAACAATGGAAATTCATTCACTTGCAAATAATTTCTGTTCTGTCTATTCGTCTCTCATAATTCACGCGGAATTTTATTTTACTTATAGAGCTATTTGAAGAAATAGAGCTATGTTACCATATATTTGCTCAAGTACAGACAGAATCTTTTTCATAATAAATAATTCACAGTGTACAACAATAATCAAAATGATCCTTTGAAGGAGTTTTTATTTCGAAAATCTATTTTTCCCCCAAAAGTCCAAGAAAAACCTGCCAAAGACATGTTGCAGGTTGTCATCTTAGCTGACTTTCAATTTTGTTTATCTGTAACCTGTTGATATTTTTATATTTCAGCACAAATGAATATCCTGCCTATTAGAATCAAAAAGTTTCAACTATAGAGGGATTTCGTAAGGAAGAGACATGGGAAGGGTGAACCCTATGAACGATGTGACTGATACACAGCATTTCCATGTGAAAGAAAAATGACTAATAATTGATTGGCCTGAATCCAAAGTCACAGTGGGGTTCAAAAAGCTGGTAAGTGCCCTCATAAAAATAGAAGCTGTATCAACCAATTGAATTTAATTATATATGAAGGTGATGATGGAGCTAAACTGCCTGTAATTGGAGCCCAATTACTCAGCTGGTCTTCCATAAAATTAATTCCTCTGAAAGTTTGCCATTGTCCTGTGCTCCAGGCCTGCTGCTGCTTTAATTAGTTAACACTGAGGAATCTTGAAACAGTAAATTATTTTGTCTTTATTGCTAATTATTGGTTAAGGAAAATTGTATGTAAAATATTAACATCTGCCTCTGGGACACATTGGAAAAGACAGAATGAAAACACCTTTTTTGGTTTTCTGCCTAAAAAGACATCAAGGCAAGGAAAGAGGATGTTCCCGCTCCACGTATGTGAGAACACACTGCCAGCTCACATACTGTTCCACAGCAATGGCTTTGTCAATATGCAGTGTAAGCTTCCACACATAAATGATTAATTTTGTCATCAATGGAAAGGCTATGTGACTGCGGAGCGTCCCCTCAGAAAGTCCTCTTCAGGTCTTAAATAACTTAATAATGGTTCATAATGCTCTAGCACGGTTTGAAAATGCTATGTGCTAAATCTTTAGAGTTGAAAAAGTTATCTACATTAGTTTCTCTCAGGTGTGTGAGTTGCATAATATAGGTCAATCACAAACCAGTTAAAACATTTTAGAAAAAAAGTGATCTAATCGTTTAAATACCCACGCCCGATTATTGCTCTTTTTAATATAACAAAATGAAAGATACTGCCATTTGTGCCAAATGACTCATATCTTTATAAAACCCATCTCATATGAATATCATGTAGGGATGGTTCATTTCTACATAGTGGGCTTCAGCACATTGTGTATTAAATTAGCAAGAAGTTCAACTCAACAAAATCGCATTCTTTAGGTCCGTGCCTAATAGCAAGTTCTAAATAAAGAATCAGTGAATGTACTTTATAAAAATAAAGTGTCAGTTGCAAATCATCGGTTTTTCTACAAGAAAAGAATTAGTCTAATTGGCCCAAAAATAAAATAGTCACTTTCAATGTCACACTAGACTGATCGTTACCATTCTAATAAATATTCCAGCTGTCTTCAAATGTTTTGGTGCCAGAGTCCGGTTCCACTCAAGAAAATTTTTCATGGATAGGATATGTGAGTGGTACTAGAATTTCCACCTCAGCTTTGCCCACACCAGCAGCCATTAGACTCCCATGAGGAGTGTGAAACCTAGACCCCATGCATGCGCAATTCCAAGTGGGGCTCTCTCTACCCGGAGAATCTAATGAACTTTCTGATCTGACAGAAACACAGAGTTCACGTGGCCACGTGAGTGCGGGAAGTGGATTTCCGCAGAGATGAAGTTTCAAATGCTGGTCCACTGCTCACCACCCACTTTAAGGCCCATATAGTAACAGGGATTGGGGAAGCCTGAAATATCTCATATCTATTAATGTACATAGGAAAATCATTTGAAAATTTAAAAAATTAGATATGTGTGTCTGCGTGTGCATGTGCATGCATGTGTGAGTGTGTGTTCTCTCACAGGACATAGTAGACTTTAGTGAATGGTAAGTTTGAGACTAATTTCCATATTATCAATTATGAGACAATCTTGCATGTTGAAATAGACCTGAATTGATTTTGTGCAGTCTTATTCGTTAGATTTACATCTTCACATTGTAGCATAAATAATTGTCTTATCACATAATACAATTAATGTAAAAAATGTCATTACATTTTCTATATTTCTTCCAAAAATAACACTGCAAGAGCCAATTGCCTTTTAAGCCTTCACATTCAATCCAAAATGTCAAGAGAAAGCTCAAATTTTATAGGAAACCTAAAGTCAAGTATTTTTAAGAGAAAGTGTGTTTTAGTCCAAGGGAAGCACTCTTCAAAATAATCCTGCAAATAGTGTTTGCTTTTGCAAAATTTAAGAACAAAATTTGAAAAAGAGCATGTTTTACTCAACATATGAGTAATTATAAGGCAACTTAGCTGGGTTTTACCAGCTTGATGGAATGTTGGCGGTTTCTTAGTACAGTTACTTTCATTTAATTCTGTGCTATTTCAACTCATATCTATGCTTTCTGACAGAATCCAGATTTGTCAAGTGTTATGCACATGTTTAAAAAATATATTTAACCGCATCTGTAACCATGCGCATATATTTTGGGAAAAATGTAGATGAAAGTGTCATTTTAAACAATTGAATACATTTGCCTTCCAGCCCTAGGATAGCAGATTGCTTTATTTAAATTTCCAAATACAAAATATTTGCCAAACCCTTTGCCTCTAATGAATCTCTAGATAAGACAAGATTGGAAAGAGCCTCAAAATTTTCTTCATGATGCCGCAATGATTTTTGAAGGATCCACACGATGTGTGGTGGCCGTATTACTACAAAAGGGAACGTAATGTGAAAGCACCGGAAGTACCTGGGTACAGGATATGAGCTGCAAAATGCCCCTGTGCACCCTGGGAGAAAGGTAAGTGCCAGCCCAGGCTCTGCTGTCGGACTCTGAGAGCCTTATGCTAAAACAAGTAAACTCACCTTCCGCAAAAAGCAGTAATCTTATCACTTTGCATAAAAAGTACATTTAAGGGTAGATAACTCTTAAAGAGAAAAATGTGTCACTGGTCGACTTTCATAGCAGCCTTCCTCAAGCAGGGTCTTATCTTAGTGAATGGTCAACTCAAACAAATGATCGAACTCATTTTTTTTTCTTGTAACTCTTTGGAACAATTAGCAGGCACAAATTCCCCACATGCATAGAAATTTATGTAAATGTTTAGATAGATCTCGTTTCTCAGGCTACTTACATAATTATTTGCCTTATATCTCATTTTTAATACACAAACTCTTGAGAGGGCCTGCATTGTCTTTTTGCTGCCATTCATGGATCTGTGGACTCCGCTACCACTAAGTAGACACTCTGTCACTCACATTCACACACACACACACACACACACACAGAGAGAGAGAGAGAGAGAGAGAGAGAGAGAGAGATCTATAATCCCAACACACTGGGTGTAAAGCTAAGTCAGGAGTATCACAAAGCTCAAGGTCTACATAGGGAGCTTAATGACTTAAAGTAAAATAAAAACAAAATAAAAAACCAGGCATCCTCAGTCACCTGATTTTTGACTAAGGGTCCAAAACCATCCAGTGCAGAAAAGACAGCATCTTCAACCAATGGTGCTGGGAAAACTGGATTGCTGGTTGTAGGAAAGTGGAATTAGATCCATACCTGCTACCACATACTAAAATTAGATTAAGTGTATCCAAGAGCTGGATATAAAAATAGGAACACAGAACCTTCCGGAAGACAAAACAGGTAAAAGCCTAGAAGACATAGAGACAGGAGAGGATTTCCTGAAAAGAACACTGGCTGCACCAGAAACAATAGCAAGAATCAGCAAATGGGCGATATCAAACTGTAAAGAAAACAATCGGGGCTGGAAGAACAGCTCAGTGGTTAAAGCACTTGAGCAAGCGGTAAGCCAAGCACTAAGTACCCGAGGTCGATTCCCCAGCACCACATAAGCTGGGCACGGTGGTGCATGCCTGTAATCACAGCACTTGGGAGGCTGAGAGAGGAGGATTGCCTTGAGTCCAAGGCCAGCCTGGGCTCTGAAGTGAATTCAGGACCAGCCTGGACCACAGAGAGAGACCCTGTCCCAAAAAGAAGAAAGAAAAAAGAAAGAAAGAAAGAAAGAAAGAAAGAAAGAAAGAAAGAAAGAAAGAAAGAAAGAAAGAGAACAATCAACAGGATGAACAGACAATCCACAGAATGAGAAAAAAAATTTCAGCAATAACTGAGACAAGGAGTTGATATCTAGAATACATAAAGAACTTGAACAAACAAAAGTCCCTGAAATAAATGACCCACTAAGAGATGAACAGCTGAATTGAAAAGAAACTTCTCCGAGGAAGAAGTGCAAATAGCCAACAGCACACGAAAGTGTTCGCCATCACTGGCCATCGAGAAATGCAAATGAAACCAACGTTGTGGTTTTATCTCACCCCAGCTAGAATGGCTTACATTAAAAATTCAAAAAAAAAATACCAATTGTTGGCAAGGCTGTGGAAAAAGGAATGGTTTTACACTATTGATGGGGCTACAGTCAGATTCAACCATTGTGGGATGAAGTCTAGAGACTCCTTAGAAAGTTGAGAATAGAAATTCCACTTAATCCAGTTGTAGCTCTACTCAGTATGTGTCAAAAGAAATAAAGTAAGCAGGCCATAAAGAAATGTGCATAGCAGCACAATTCACAGTAGGCAGATCCTGGGAACGAACTACTTGCCCAGCAACAGCCCAGTGGGTAGAGAATATGTGGTCTTTATACACAGTGGAATATTATACAAGCCTAAAGAAAACAAATACAAAGCATTCGAAAGAAAATTGGGCCTATTGAGCCAATAACATTGAGTGAAATGGAGCTGACGCAAACGATTGAGTCTCCAATGGTGTTCCTCTTAACGAAATTTATGTAAATATTCGTATAGAAAGACCTTAGTATGAGAGAGAGTGTGTAGGAAGAGGAGCAGTGACTGCAGGGAAAGTGCCCAAGGGGCTGGAGGTTGGCACTGCTTCCCCAAGGTGTGCATTGTACATGAGTTGATTCTGATGCTGAAAGAAAAAAATGAATTGAAATTTTAATCAACATAATATAACATAATAAAGGCCAAAGATGTAGCTTAGGGCAAAGGTCCTGTAGCTCCAAAACCAAATGAAAGAGAGAGAGAGAGAGAGAAAAAGAGAGAGAGAGAGACAGACAGACAGACAGAGACAGAGAGACAGAGACAGAGACAGAGAGAGTTGCTACAGAAGAAGAAAATCTTGTCCTAGAAATGGACAGCTTTCCAGATTAAAACTAACGTGTGCATATTTTTTTTTTCTAATTTGATTCCCCTGGATCTCCATAATTGCTAGAAGGATGGACTTCTGAGGATCCAGCAATAAAGGACTCTTATACGTGAGCATGAATCATACTGCAATAAAGTGACACGAATTGATGGCATGGGAAATTCTCCCCTAGTGCACTGAGGATTTCTCAGCATTTTCAGTGAAAAGCTTTGGAAGTCGAACTCCTTGAATGAGTTATCCATGTTCTGGGATGCAGTGCGGTGCTCACGCCACCTGCCTAACGGCGCATGTTCCTTAACTCCTTAGACATAAGCTGACTCCCTTTTTCCTTTTGTTTTTTCTTCTCTCTTTTTTTTTGCTTTCTTTGTTTTCTTCTCTGTTCTCATTTCTTTCTTTCATTTTTTCTTTCTCTCTTTCTTTTTTGTTTTATTTAGTCTCACTCTGTATTCAGGATGGTCCTGAACTCACTTTGTAGTTCCAAGTAGCCTTGAACCCATGCCAGTCCTCCTGCCTCAGCCTCCAAAGTGTTGGGATTATGGGCGTGTGCCAGCCCATCTAGCTAAACTAGCTGCTTTTTCTAAACATCTCCTTTATATCCCTGTCTGTGTGGTTTCCTCCTGTTCATTGTTTGTGATCTTCTCTTGTGTAGGTGTGAGGTTCTTATCTGGCTGGCTTAACAATGCACAAATTCAATCCTTCTGTAGCATCAGTCATCACATCAATAAGGGCAGTAGCCTAAATTGACTCTAAAGTGTTGTAACATCAACACACAGATAGATATGCCATTAGGACGAAATTACAAATTCTTTATTATGCTTAAGTGTTTGAATGAATTTTTGCTTGCCTTTATTTTGGTTTTGTGTTGATGTCACTCTGGTTAGACAGTGGATATAAAAAAAACTACAATCAAGAAAAATATGAATCACAATGGGGAATCAACTAAATGCTACTGGAGACCCAAAAATCACTGGAGAATTTTGAGTGTTTTGATTTTTCTCTCTATGAGGACAAAAGATAGATCTTTCTCTTTTTTTCCCTCTAGTGCCAATCCATAACACAAAAAATAAGGGAGAGAAAATGTGGGTTCTGCTCTGACAGGCTTTTGATCCTAAACAGTGGGGTTCTTTAGCACATCAGTCCAAAGCAGTGTAAGACTTGCCCATCCTGTGGCACCAGGCGGGCAGAACCACGTCTCGAGAAATTGAGCTCTGGGAGTAGAATTGCTGTGATGCCATTGATGAGTTGCTCAGCTCCAGAAACAAATCTTCTCATCCCTGCAGGAGCACAACACATCGACCAGCTGACCTTTGCCGGCCACCTGGCTGCGGTGGATAGCCATTCTGCACCTCCCTCCCATAGCCTCAAAACATCACCCTTTCATTTTTGTCTTTTGAAATTTACATGAGTGCTTATTTTTAACAAAAACACATAAGATGAGACTACATACATAAGCTCAGTATTTGTCATGAACATCTATTAGAGGAAAAATATAAATGAAGGATTCCAGTGAAATAAACTCTGTATTTCTGGCATTTGGAGCCCCCTTCATTTTATTCAACTGGACATGAATCCCCAGGAAAAACAGGTTACCATATCCAGGTAGCTTGTTCTTGTAGGTGGAGAGCGGTCACTAGATAGTGTTTGTCAACAGGCTACATAATACTAGTAACAGACCTTATCTTTAAGTGGGCATTGTAGACGTTTCCACCAGTTTTTTATTTATTCTTTTCTTCAATCAACAGAAATTTACCAAGCACCACCAGGAGCTATGGAACTGCTATGTAGACATCACTGTGAACTGCTTCTATGTCATTGGCAATGGGTAGAATTTTCCCACAAATGTTGAATCATAACTTATCATTCAGATGTGGCCCTTCCTCCCTCCATCCCTTTTCTTCGTTCCTTCGTTCCTTCCTTTTTTCCTTCCTTCCTTCCTTTCTTCCTTTCTTCTTATGATACTTCCTTCATTTCTACATTTTGTCTTTTTATGTGGCACTAAGGACCAA